>QJNU01001081.1:0-14225 GCA_004154915.1 Monosporascus ibericus | reverse complement strand
CTCTATATATAGTGTGGGAGCCCCGGAACAACGTTGTTACGGGGTCTCTACAGCTCCTAGGGGCGTTGATGACTAAGCAAGTGACCCCTATTCTGCGACAACCTATAGATGCCCTGTCCAACACACCCGGCCGTACTTTCGACTTAGGATGGTTAGAAGCTGTCGGCTACACTGTACTGGCCGTCTCTACAATTCTGTGGGGTATGTGGGAGGGTTCAACCGAGAGGTCGGTGGCAACTCGAGCCTGCAAAACCGTTTAGCAAAGGACGTTGGCTCGTTCAGATATGGCAGAGCCAGGGTAGGCAAGAAAGTTGTGTAGGCTATGTCGCGTCTGATCTTTGACTTTCCAACGGCATCCTTAGAACCTTTATTTGTCGGCTTTAAATGCAGCCATTGGAGTCGACTTGAGGTCATAGACCGAGGAGGGGTATCAGATTACTTACCACGGTTTTATTCCAGTACCAGAAGATGCGCCAGCCGCCCGTTACACGATCGGATCCTAACATGATACAAGTCTCTTGGAGGCCTAGAATGCGATATCCACTAGCAAGCTTAGTGTTCCAGGAGGTAGATTCATTCTTATCAAGTGTCCGGTATGGTAATAAGCAATATGCTGTGTTTGGGGGAAGTAGCATGCACCGGGCCATATTGATGGTGCCTCTAGCGGCACCGGAAGGACAGTGTCGCGGTTCTCGCTCGGCTCTTGTGGTGTTTTGGCTAATCTCAGACCAGTTCAGGGTTTATTCATATAGGTAGGTACGACATGAACATCTTACCTGGTAGGACTTGACGACGGGGTACTTCGCGGTAAGGCTTGGTGAAATTCGGCAGGGGTTGGGATACCGGGGACTCTGACTATCTTGACATTTCAACAAGTTTATGATGCTTAGCACAACAGCCCTGTCACCAGCGTTTTCACGACGTACTCAACGATGGCTGTGGGACTCTTGTCTTCACTTCTTACCTCTATGTTTCCCTTCTCGATTTGCGATACGATTATTATGCCCAGAGGCCTCTTTGGGGCTCCTCAATCCTCCTCTACTCTTAGGTCAATTAAGAGGCAAGACGCCTACATTCATATGTAGGAGACAGCTTCCTCTCGATATCGTAGATGATTCAGGCCCCAGTCCGCTATGGAAGTTTGATTCCTTCTGAAGGTTTCGGCAGGTCGTGGTAGGGGGTAAGGAAATTCTCGAACGCTTGTCGTAGCTTTTCTGGTGTTCTCGCTCCTTTAAATGTTGCTCGGACTTTAAGTAAGAGCCTTGTTCGAAGTCTTTAGATGTTTCAGTAGACACGGGGCCTCTTAGTGCTCGAGCAGATCTTATCCCAAGATTTGATCGGTCTTCTGGGAGGCTGAATGGGTTCTCTTTGGGGCGGGAATGGGGCGAGGCAGACGCAAATATGTGGAAATTCAAAAGTGTACCTCGAGAAGGGAAAGGGGTAAACCACATGCTTGGCTATGCCAATGTCACATCAATAGGAAATATCTCCTTGAAAATTTCGGCGAACCGCTTGTGCGTAAGAAGATGTGATGTATAAGTACTGTGTGTTGAAAGGTTATTGGCGGCGGGGCTGTCGACGCTGCTGGGAAGGATCCCCTAGGGAAAGAAATTCGGAGCGGTGAGAATCCATCCGGAATTGACTGGATGGTGGATGACATTCCCCGTTTCCTTTGTCTACGCATTTCACTATGTGCAGGTAGTAACATAATGAAATAGCAATGGGGAGGCTGAAGTACCTGGCGGAAGCTAAGGCTAGACTGTGTCTCGTAGAAAAACTTCTGCCCCCGGCTGAAAGTATGTTACTTCATTCGGAAATATCTCCCAGCGCAGCACCACACAGCACCATTACCATCACTCGAACTATCAGCTAGAAGCTGCATAGGAAGTCAGTTATTACCCATTGGCGACCAGAGACGGCCACCTATGAAGTTGTCCCATTCATTTTTTTAGCTCTTGATTCGGGATGCTCGTCGTAACGCATCTCATATGTATGCGCATAATAGTCAGCTAACAAGTAGTTACGGGGTTTTGCCTGACTGGACACGACAGAGGGTAGGAGAGTGATACTGAATTCGTCGCAATGGACTTCATGGCACATCTGGATGCAAGAATTCTTCCAAGCCTCCGACAGAGGACAACAAATATGCATTGCCGAGTTGGGAGCAAGCACTCCCATAGCGGGTAGAATAACCTCGCGAGTTGTGCCGGTCAACGCAGGCTGATAGAGCTGGCTTAAGCCACTAAAACTGCCATATCCTCGTCCTCGTCTGCTTCCGATCCTTGTCAAGTTACATTTTACACGCTGAAATTGTGTCAGCATTACAATAGCTTTTGGATTGTGACATACTGGCATAGAGGCCTCCTAGAGTGTCCCCTCCTATTAAGTGCCACGCGACCTAATCCAGCCGAACCGCAGTCCACCTAGCTGCCACTTGTACCATTTATTAAATTCAGTACTAGGAACTCTTTTCACTCCATACTTCCATTACCGTTAGATAGGAGCATTCTTCCTACATATCATCACCGACAACCAAAGCCACCCTCATCGTGGCAGCTTCTTCGGGGTTCTCAACCAATCACACTCCTCACCTGTCAATCCATGCAGACAGCATGATCCATAACCGCTCAACTGTGAGGCTTGTCATTTAACCAATCAAGATCCTTTGGAAGCAGCTGACACTCGTCCTGCCATTCTCAGCTAAGACAAGCGATCTATAACTCCATGAATACATCCACACTGTCGCAGAATAGGGGTCACTTGCTTAGTCATCAACGCCCCTAGGAACTGTAGAGACCCCGTAACAACGTTGTTCCGGGGCTCCCATACTATATATAGAGCTTCCTAGCCACTGCTCTCTAGAGCCTAGATTATCCATAATAATTTACACTTCCCACACCTTATGTAACCTTCTTTCACGATCAGCCTAACTGTGACAATTATAAGCCCGGTACTTTAGCTGTGCAAAATAGCTAGGGTTAAATTAATCGCAACATTTTTTTACTAATTGAAAACTTTATTATATTTCAATATATCGGATAATCCCTTTCTTAAAAATATAATTCTTAAAGATCGCTTTCGTTATTTTAATTGGTTTCTTCTTTTACGTTTTAACGCTTTTTTACGCGATATATAACACTTTATTAACCTAAAGACGCTTAACGTTAATAGTTTTACAAACCTTTGAAAATTTCTTTATTTAAGGAATATATTACAAAAATTAATGATTAATGATAAATAAACAATACACGTCAGCACTAATCTAGTGAAAAATCTTTTACCTTAATATCGAATAATATGGTCCTACCAATAAAACTTTCCAAAAGCTGCAAATTACGAATTTTAAGAAATAATATAAGGTAAATCTTAAATACCTTAAGGTTAACATCCGGAAAAAGTTACGCAAAGTTTCTAAGATCAAAATAAAATACATTAATATTTACGCGTAAATTAACGTAGTAATAAAAAGCCAGCTTTTATAAAACGTTTAAATTACCCTAATTATCTAAAAGAAAAGAATTGTTTAAACCCTTTTTAAAGAATTAAAACATTAACTTACTTCCTTGCCATTAAGAACTATTACGACGGTCCGCGAAAAATATCGCAAAACTTTACGCCTAATAAAAATACGCCATATAAAGCATAATTAATAATACCGGACCTAATTTTCCGCTTATATTTAAGGGAAAACGTATAACCTTAAAAAGTTAAAAGTACATTTACGATAAAAAGCTTTTAAAGCTTTATATCGAAACGGTTCGTATTAACGTAAGCAACTCGAAGCTTATTAACCTTGTACGGGATGATTCGTTTAGCAAACTTGCTATAACTTCATAAAAGCTTAAAGCCTGGTTTTCGGCTATATATTATAAAAATAATTTCGCAGCCGAAACCAAAAATGCCGGAATATTTGTTAAGTTATTATAAAAATTACCTTCCGGATGGAAAATAACCTCAAATTTCAACGCAAATTTTACCAAAAAAATCTATAAATGGCTATAAATATCCCTATCTTACTACGTTAAACCAGACCTATAAGTGGGAACTTTTCGAACACGCTTTTTTACGATTAGTAATTATAGCGGTAACTATTCGAAATATTACTTACCTCAGCCAAAAAAACTAAAAGGAAATCCGTAAACGTTTTAAATTTAATAAATCAAAGAAGCTTTACAAAAAGTTTATTCGGAACTTTATAAACTAACTAACGCTTAGTAATAATAACAGTAACAATATATGATTCGATAATATCATTATAATGATTATTAATCCTTACATTTTAAAATCGCTTAATTTTACTTTAAGGATTTATATTATTATTTACTTCGATAAGATTTTTCTATCCTAATTTATATTAATCGAGAACTATAAGGGGAGGTATTTAATAAATTGTTACAGGAACAGGGATTCCTGTTTTAAGGAAGACCCGCCTTTATAGCCTAACATGAATCTGCTACGGCTGAACCCCGGATAAAGGGGCTTGGCCTACTTAATGTAATCTACGTAGTCTGATAAATTAATTAGATTACATAGATTATATAGATCTACGACATCTTACTTTAAGCAGTTAGGATATATAAAAAATCAGTTTTCTATAAAAATAGCCCCTATTTAATTTTGTTGCTTAGATATTAATTTAAGCTTATAATTAAAGGCGGCCGTTTTTTACTATAAGAAAAATCTTTAAATATCTTTAAGAAACAAACCTTTAATAAATCCTTCGCCGCCTTATTATTACCTGCAAATTAAGGTTTTATTTCATATATTGCGTATATTTCCAACTAAATATATAATAAGTTCGTTACATTTTAATAAACTTTTAATTAATAAGCGACGGATAATTTTCAGCCTAGTTGAATATTGGCTTTCTTAAGCTTAATAAAAACGATATGATAAAACGACGTTCAGAAAATAAATAATATACCCGATCCCCGTTATAAGTTAATATGAAATCAAAAGCCCAATTGAACGACTTAGTTTTTATGAAAACAGTTCTTTAATTAATTAATTACATAAAACCTTTTATAACTCGAAACAAAAAACTCTTTATTTTAAAACTTAATAATATCTAACCCCGGCTTAAAAAGGTATTATTAAAATTTAAGGATATTCGGAACGGGAAAAAGAACTAAAGGTCCAGGAACCCAAAAACCTAAAAGGAAAAAAAAGGCTTTCCTTTAAGGAAAAAAATAAAATCTTGTTACGCAAAATCCAGGCCTTAAAAAGGATAGAAAAGAAAAACTTTAACCCCCTAAAAAAGAAATGATAACTTAACTTACCGGAGGAATAAAAGGAAATACCCCGATACCCTTATTATTCGGCCCTAATCGGTACAGCGAAACTATTATCCTACCTTCTAGTTATTACGGAATGCTGGAAGTTAAAGGTTACAAATTAATTACCCTAAAACCTTATAACGGAACTATAAATATAAAAGGTTTTTTCGTCTAAGTTAAAACTTACCTTAAGTTTTATTAAAGCTCCTTTATAAAAGACTATTAAAACATAATAACTATTTTTTAACTGCTTACTAAAAGAGTTTTCCTACAATTCGAATTAATTATAACGGATTACTTAAAGATTTACCTTAAAAGATGCTTAAATATCACCAATTACATGTTGAACGATTACCGGTACTTTAAGGACCCAATACGAATTATATTTGGAAGCTTAAATAAGGAATAACATATCATAAAATCATTTTACCTTCTTTACTAAACGAAATTAACTGCAAAATATATAACAGAATTTAACCGCTTAGACGTAATCTTTAATTTATTAAAACGCGCGTTGTTTTATCCTTTTTACGATAATTTAAAACTTTAAGTTAAGGACGAAACATATATGATACTTAAAATAAGATCCTTTAAGAAATGTACCGATAAAGGAATCATCGCCGGCCGACGTACCTTTAACCCGTACCTCGAAAAAAAACTAACAAACGAAACGATAATAAAGGCTTTGGTAACCGAATTAACGAAAATAAGGGTAAGCCTTAAAAGGAAATAAATACCGTTTCAAAAAAGCTTAAAAAAGATAAAGTTAACGTAAAATACTTTAATTATAGCAAAAAGGGACATTTTAAAAACGAATATCGCTTTCCAATTAAAAGAAACTTTACAAAGAGAAAAAAGGTTTAACGTTAAAAAAAGCTAAAACGGCTAAATGAAAAACCGATAATAAAGCAAAAAAAAGAAGAGAAAAAAGATTATTTCCATTTTCCTCCAGCTAGAGTTTATTATTACTATTATTACTTAAACATAAAACGTCGTTCTAAAGTACGAAAATTATCCCGTTTACGAAAGCTTTAAAGTTAAAACTTATAAATATTACCTAAAACAAACCGCTTGGAGGATAACCATAAAATTAAAATACTTTTACAATCTTAATACATTTCGGTATAAAATACAGAACGAAAATGGTCAATTCTGACCCGACGTTAACAATCACGGATAACTATGCCCTACACTCTGCGAGTTTTCCGAATATACGGTATACATTAAACGCCGAATAAACCGGCATAATTTATTATATTTTACCGTTTATTACCTCCACGGTTATCTTGTTTATCATAAGGCCAAAAAAGATAATAACTTTTAACGTAAATAAAATGAAAGAATACTTACCGAACTAAATAATAAATGTAGATACATAAAAGCTTCCCGATAGCTAAAGTACTCTAAGTTTTATTATATATATCCTAAATCAAAATAAAATTAAAAGGTCATATCGTAAGGATGCTTATATCATTTCCCGATATTTTATATCTAATACGAACTCCTAAATATGGGAATAACCTCTTCGAAGGTTTATATCTCTAATCCTATAACTCGAAAAATACAAAACTAAAGGTCGAACCAGAAAAGGATAATTACCTTCAAATGTTAATTCGGTAAAGGAAAAGTGGCATAAGTGTATAAATAATTATTATACTAAGCATATTACAAAAAGAGCCCGAAATAAACACTCCTTTTCGTAAATAAATCATATTAATTAAAAAACGCTAAAAGCTTTCGAAAATAAAGCATCGAAAAGCCTGAACTTATAAGACCTTATATAAAGTAATAAAAGAATTACGTAATCGGATAAAGATTTCCCTTTAGTATAAAAATAAAGTATTTAAGCCATAATCGACTTAAGAGCCGAAGGAAACTTTATTTTTCCCGCAGTAGCAGAAAAGCATTAGGTTCCTTAAAAATACAAATTAAAGTTTTATAAGTTACGCATAATAAACGGAAGCCTATTCAAATACAAGAATAAACGAGTTTTCCGAAAAACTAAAAGATTTGTCGTTTAGATTTAAAATTATTAAAAACGAATTTTGTCAGATATTGCCGACATTCCTAGATATAATATCATCCTGAGAATACAGTAACTTAAATTCCATAATTTACATATTAATTAGAAACGTTTAATATTTTCTTAAAAAGCAGAAGAAAAGCTACCCGAAATGGATAATTAAGAGGTTTATGATATTATTAAAGAATTGCAAATACAAGATCAAGCCGAAACGGTATCACGTAAATATTAAAAGTTTAAAAATTATTAAAAGATAAAAGAAAGTACGAATTATTATTACATAATTAATGAAATTATAAAATACTTATTAAAAAAGGATATTATTTTAAAACTTTATAAGATTTATTACATAAACCTTAAAAAGTTAAAAGTTTTATAGAAAAGCATACAACATGATCTGAAAAAGGATATATCTAACATTTTAATTCGCTTATTAAATACGCCGTTTTTATGATACTAAAAATTAAAAAGAGAAAATAAAGAATTCATAAAAACGGAAACCCGGTTTTTAGAAAATTTATCGACTATAAATAATTAAACGATATTATAATCAAAAATGAATATCTTTTAACCTTTATCAATATATTAAAGGAAAGTGCTAGCAAAACTAAGTAATTTATTATACTTAATCTCCAAGATAGTTATTATCGTATGAAAATAACCAAGAAAAAAATAAAACCGGTATTCAAAATAATATATAAATTCTACGAATACCGAATAATGGTTATAGGACTTATTAATGCTCCCGTTAGTTTTTAACGTTTGGTTATAACTACTTTACCGAAATTCATAGATAAGTTCGTATTCCTCTACCTCGACAATATTCTCATATACTTCGAAACTTTGGAAAAATATAAAAAGCATATTATTTAAATACTTAAAACTTTAAATAGGGCGAATATTCGAATTAACCTAGCTAAAAGCGCATAGCATGCGTGAAAATTGAACTTTTTAAGATATATACTTACCCGCAGCCAAATTCAGATTTAACGCTTTAAAATAAAAGCAATAAAGGATTAACGTATGCTTAATAAAGCGACCGTTACCGACATCCGGCAGATTTTAAGATTTACGGGTTACGTACAAAGCTTAATTAAGGGATACAGAAATATAATTAAACCTTTAACGAAACGTATTATTAAAAAGTATATAAAACAAATTAAAGCTTTTAAGAGATACGAAAAGGATATTCCAAATCTTAAAGGATGTAATTACTAACGGGCCCATAATAAAATTACTTAATGCAAATAAAAAGAAAGCGCTTAAAAGCAGACGCCTTAAATTACGTATTAAGTAAAATCCTAGAATAATTAAAAAATAACGACAAATAATACCTAATAACCTATTATTCGAAAGCGCTTTAAAATTCAAAACTTAAATACCCGATTTATAATAAAAGATCATTAACAATTATTAACGCTTTTAAAAAGTGAGAACCTTTTTTAAATGGCATTAAAAAACCTTTTAATATTTGCTTGAATTATAAAAACCTTAACGTCTCACATATATGAGCGAATTACACATATGAGCGAATCACTTTTTTAGCCATTCCAACTACCTATCCTCAATCGTCCATTTCTCAATACCAACATTATGAAACACCTTATAAAAAAAGCAAGAATAAACTTAGCCTTTTAAGCTAAAAAACGAAACCCAAAACTTATTTATAAAAAGCTTGGTTTTATTTATAAAATTCTATATTCTACGTTAATATACCGTTCTAACGGTAGATACGCCCGAACCGATATTATCCCTTTTTTGTAAAAATTAACACCGACCGAAAAAAAATCGATTATCGACCGAATCCTCGACCTAGATACGCGAACGTTTCCTATCCGGCTTTAACACGTTAAAGATATGGCCAATATACTGCTTACCTAACGCATTACGGAACGCGTCGGAATTAACTGGGCGTCGAACTTTATTAAACGGCAAAAGAAACTTTAAACGCGTTTAAATCGAAAAATCGATTATTAGAAAGTACTATACGAAAATCTAAAAACATTTCGCAAATAATTCGAGCTTATTCGGGTTATAATCGTAAAATACGGTATCGTTAAAAAGGATATTTATAACTTCGATAAAACGGGCTTTTTAATAAGGCTTTTTATGGCATTAAGTATAATAATTATAAATGTTAAAAAACGTAAAAAACTTAAACAAGCGTAATAAAAAAATCGGAAATAGGTTATAATTATAAAAGTTATTAATTCGTAAAGTTAGGCTTTATTACCATTTATTATTTTAGCAAAAAAACCCCACCTTAATTTTTAATATCGCGATAATTTATTACTAGCCGATTAAAAAGTCGGTATCAGTTATAATAATTAAATAATAAACGAATTAAGTTTAAAATAAATTTAACATTTCGATAATCATATTCAAACGCATACGAAAGGAACCAAACGTTTCCTTATTTTTAACGGTTACGAAAGTTATTATTCGATAAAATTCGAAAAATATTACGCGAACAATAATATTATTACGCTTTGCATACCTTCTTATTCTTTTTATCGGCTTTAATCTTTCAACGTATCCTGCTTTTTTATTTTAAAACGCGCTTATTCGTTATATATCGAAAGTTTAATACGACGTTATTATACTTATATCGCGAAAAAAGATTTCCTTTTTAATTTTTATAACGCGTTTAAAGTTACTATAATATCCGATAATATCAAATCCGGCTTTTAAAAAACTGAATTTATTTTATTCGATCTTAATAACGTTTTATCCGATTTAGAAATTCCTCCAGTTATACCTATACCAACCGTCTCCCGTTTTACTTTTGTTAATTTTATTTCCCCGTCCGCGAAAACCCCCAGAAATATCCGTAAAATAACAGAATAAGGACGTTACTTACAAAAAAAATTCAAAATTTATTACGGTAACTCCCCGACAAAAATAATTAAATCGGCTGGTCTTATAACAAAAATTTATATATTACTTTTACATAAAGCCGCTTTTTTTCGGGAAAAAAACGTTTAATTACGCGAAACCACCCATATCTTAAGCAAACGTCGGAAAACCAAAAACAAACGTCTTTAAAAAGAAGGAACATTTATTATACAAAAAGGACAAGCTCTTTTAGCCGAAAAAAAAAGGTGGTAAAACAATGCAGCCAACGGCGGCTAAAGGCAATCATCGTAAAAGGGTTAAAACGAAAAAACGGAAGTATGGCGTTTACGGCAAACCCGGACATAATACGCGTACTTATAAAGAAGCTGTAAGTACGTCTAGCGAAAAAAAATCCGATTAATTTAAATTGATTTAGTATATTATGGTTGCGTTATTTGAATTTGTTGCTACGGAAGGCTAGAAAAGTGATTCGCTCATATGTGTGATTCGCTCATATATGTGAGACGTTACCCGATTTATGAAGGTATAAAAATTAAATAAACGATATAAGATCTGGATACTTTTTCTATTAAGATTTAACTTTATAAGATATTATATTAAAAGAGAAAAGAATATTTGGACGGATATTTGTAATCGCAATAGCGATTACGATTTTAAAGTTCTTAAACGAAATATACATATATTACAGTACAAAAATGACATTATATAGCTATACGAAATCTTAAAAGACTAACCCTTAAACTTTTACTACGATTTCAGAATTCCTATGATACGGAAAAGAAAAAAAGGTTTAATCCCTAAACGGATAATCAGAAGACCAGTTATTATACCGCAACAAAATTTATGTTTCCGGGGATTAATAAAAACAATTCGTAATGGAATGTTACGAAAACCTATTATATGGATACCAAGGAATTTTCAAAACCATTTAACGGTTATAAGAGAAGTGTAACTTCTCAAAACTGCGCCGGATAATTAAAAAAGTTACTAAAAATTATAAGATCTATAATAAAATCAAGGTAACGCGTTCTAAGCCTTACGGGTTATTATTACCTATAGATATTCGTACGAAAGCATAAATCGCCATAATTTAAGATTTTATTATAAACTTTCTTTAATTGAAAACTTAATCACTAGAGTCGAATATAACGGAATCTGGGTAATCGGTAATACACTTATTAAATATAAGTACTTCTTACCCTGTAAAGGAACTGTAATGGTAAAATAACTAGCTTATATTGTTATTCGACATTGTTTGGACAAGTACGTAATACCAGAAAAAACTATTTTTAACCGGCATAAGCTTTTTATGTTCAAGTTTAATATTAGCTTTTTAAACAAATAAGTGCTAAACTTAAGTTCTCGGCGGCTTATTACCCTTAAACGGACGGACCGAACCATTGAATTAAATTCTAGAATAATCCTTTGAAAGTTATGTTAATTACCAGCAAAATAATTAAGTAAAGGTTTTACCATTAGCGTAAATAACTTATAATACGTTTATTAACGAAGATATAGGTGTTTTACCATATATAGCTGTATATAGTTACAACATAAAAGCTTAACGATCAGAATAACTACGTATTAAAGTACCAAAAATTACTATAATTGCTTTTAAAGCAGAAATATTAGTAATAGAAATTAAAACGATTCAAGTTCATTTTCGGAACGACTTACGATTCCCTTAATAAAAAATGGCTTAATATTATAATAAAGAAAGAATTAAAAGATTAATTATAGGGAAAGAAAATAAAGTTTACTTCTTACGTTAAAAGTAAAGCGCGACGACGAACGTTTTATAGATTAAAATTAAAAGGCTTCACGATAAACGCGATTTTAAAAACCTTAATCCGTTTAAAATTAATAAAGTTGTTTTTAAAAGCAACTATCGACTGCTACTATTCAGAATAATAAAGATATACCTTATTTTCCATATTTTTCTTTTTGCGTAAACCAGCGCCTAAAAACGCCTCATTAAAAATAAGATTAAAAATCGAAAGAACGATAAAGAATACGAAGTCGAAAGGATATTAAATTCTAGAATAGTTAAAGGTAAAGTTTAATATCTGGTTAAATAGGAGAGATACTTATACGAAGGAAATATTCAAAAGTTACTTAAATATTTAACGAACGCGATGGACCTAATTAAAACATTCCATTGGCAAATTCCTAACCGACCGTCTCCAGCGCAATTGAGGTTGCCGGCGATAATAATCCCCCGCTTAAATTTAAACTTGCGGCATTTTAATCGAAATAAATAAACGTTTCCGTAATGGCATTTATTTTAAAAACAAACCGTATTTATTTTACTTTTATACGTTATTATTCCTTCTTTAATTTCTTTTGTTCTTTTTAATTAATTTAATTTATAACTTTTCTTTAAAATAATAAAGGCGTTTTTTTAAAAATGTTTTACTGGAAACGTAAACGTTTTAACCGATTAAAAAGATTTACCAGATTGACCTTTATTTTACGTGATTTCTTTTCTTTTTCTTTTTCTTTTTCTTTTTCTTTTTCTTTTTCTTTTTCTTTTTCTTTTTCTTTTTCTTTTTCTTTTTCTTTTTCTCTTTCTCTTTCTCTTTCTTCTTTCAAGCGCTTACGTTCCTTCTTAATTTTTACTAAAAAGTTTATATTTAATACGTTATACGTTAAGCGCTGGCGACGAGTATAACAGCCACAACTTGGGATATTAATTACGTAAAAACAATTAAGCTCCTTAAAACAAATATAATTTAAATAAAAAGTAAATTTAAAACTAAGATTTGCGATAAAATCTTTACAGTTATTACCCTTTTCGCGTTAATTTAGGCGAGGTTTTCTTTTTCCTATTTAAATACGGTTTGTTATGTTAAAATTAATTAACAACCCTTAAAACCCTTTCTAATATATAAAAAGGGCTACGTACGGTTTTTACTTTTAGGATAGAAATATTTAAAAAAAGGCAATAATGTTATAAGAATAGCGATTGCTGTCTTAAGAAAAACCCGCCGTTATGGCTTAATATAGATCTGTTACGGTTAAACTCCGGATAAAGGGGCTTAACTGATTTAATATAATTTACGTAATTTAATAAACTAATTAAACTATATACATTATATAAATCTACAATATATTTATTTTAAGAAGTTAAGATATATAATAAGTTAGTTTCTTATATATATAGCAATTATTTAGTTTCGCTTTTTAGCTCTCAATCTAAGCCTATAGTTAAATGCGGCCGTTCTTTACTATGGGAAAAGTCTTTTAAATCTTTTTAACGAATAGACCTTCAGTAAATCATTCCCTGCCTTATTATTACCTGCAAATTAAGACCCCAATTCGGATACTGCTTAAACCTCCAGGTGGATATATAACAGGTGCGTTACATAAATATTAAAAGCCTGTTCGTTTTCGGTACTTTTATGCTTAACTTTATAAGGTAAATAATAAAAACGGGATATTTTTCATTACCGATTAACTGTACGAGGAAAAGGGTAGATTAGGAAGTACTATTAAGAGCTTTTAAAAATTTATAATATAAATTTATTCTTTAGGACGTAATAATAATAAACGGTTTTTACGTTAATATTATTTCGGAAGTTTTATTAAAAAAGCCCGGGATTTAATATTACGGTCTGGATTATTCCTTTAAAAACGGAGAAATTATAATAGTGCTTCGTTTAAGCCCTATCGTGGCATTAAGCTTTATCGATGCCAAGCGGCTAGGAGTACGTTACGTTAGCGTAGCGCTATATATTTTCGCATATAAAGTATACTTTCGATCTTTTCTTTTCTTTTTTTTAGTTAAAAAATAAAACCTTTTTACATAATTTTTTATAAATCGTATTAATTAAGCCTTTTATATATTTTTTAACTTATAATTAACAACATAGAAAACGTTCGATATTAAATAAGAGCATATTTTAATTTTTTCTACCGAACGTACTAAGGGACTTTTATAGGCCCGGAAATATAAGCGATATTTAACGACGCCTTCTGCGCCCGCACCGTGGCGGAGTCGTACACGGGGTGGGCGTACGAGTACAGGCCCTGCACGGTTTCCGGCCTCGGCTGTCGGATCGGGTTCAGCG
>QJNU01001080.1:0-14251 GCA_004154915.1 Monosporascus ibericus | reverse complement strand
TATTAGGCTAGTTGCAGGTGCTGTTGCACGCATACAACTTTTATGTAACTTAGCTCCGGAACACATATGGGCCGATCAGTAGGTGACCTTTCCGTATATGGAATGCGCTACGCACCCCCCAGCTAGCTGACACACCCCCTCAACGCCTTAAAGTATTCACGGCGTTAATCAATACACTTCATCATTTCCTAGAGCCACAGCTGTCCATTCCACCTCTCCTCCGGCGATTGAATCCTCCTGATCAGCTAATTCCTCGTTTAAAATAACCCTTAAAGCTTTCTTCCGTTAATTTAAGGCTTTTGTAATATCCATTAATTTTAGCTGCTTTCTAAAGTGCCTAAAGGCTTTTCGTAATAGGGCTTTAATTAATCCATTAATTAATATATCGCTTATAGGCGTATAATTTATTTTAATTAGGTCCCTTTTTGCTGCCTTTCGTAGTTAGTAGTTATATATATTTACGTACTGTAACTTTGTTTATAAAAGGGCGACGTTGGCGTTAATTAGCCGTATCGTTTGTTAATTATCGTATTATATATTTAACGGTTTTGTATTTAAACCAACTTTTAGTTTTTTATTTAGTCGAAAGCTAAATAAGGCTTTTTTTGCAGCTTACGTAAGGAATAATAATTCCGTTTCGGTTGTAAAAGTAATTATTATGTTTTGCTTATTCGCCCGTTATTTTATTATTTTTTCGAATAATTTTATAACGTAAGTTTAAAAATTTTTTCGATTAACCGTATTATTTACGAAAAAGGCGTCGTTTTAAATATCCAACGAATTTTCGTTACCGAATTATAACGTTAACGTTTTGATTCCGATTAGGTATAATATAATTCGATTAGTAGCTTTATAATATACGTTATTAAGGTTTAGGTTAAATCGTGTAAGTTGGGATACTGCAAAGGATATATTTGGTCGAATATTAATTGCGACGTATAAAATAAAATCGATTTTTTTTTTGGTATTTATTAATTAAGCCTGGATAAGTTAAATTAAGATTCGGTAGTAATTTAACGTTAATTATTAACGTTTTTAAGAAATTATTTAAACTTTCTTTAAGGATAAAATTAGCCAGCTTATTTATAAAATCGGATTAAGATAACTAAATTTTTTTGTTAAGTTTATTTTTAATTATTTCGATTCCGAAAAATTATTATAAGTTTTTACCCTTTATAAGGGTATATCGTTTCCGGATTTGTTAAATAAACTGATCGACGAGGTCTTAATTTTTCTTACGGTATGCCGTAATAATATTATTTACGAAAAAAAAAATAAGTAACCTTTAACGAAAGAAATAATAAGGTTTATAAAAAATAGGGCTAAATTTTAATTTTTTTAATATCCTGATAAAGTTTTTTTATTATAACAAAAATAACTTTTTTAATTTATATAATACCTTTTTAATTAAAAGTATTTTTTTACGTTATAAATATTTTAAAGGCGTTTTTATATATATTTTATAAGGTAGGTTTACGTTAACGAAAACGTTTATAACGTTATATTGCTTAAGTTTTAAGTTAAACCTAATAATAATAACGATTAAAGTTCGAAACGACCTTCCCGTTAACGTAAATACGTATATATTCCTATAAGCGTTTTTAAGCTATTAATCGTTTCGTACGACAAAACGGACCTTATATTTTTAAAATTAATTATATTTATCGAATTTATAAATATATATTTATATATACCTTAGAACTTATTTCCCTTTAGTAAAAAATTAATTAACGGTTTTCCAGGATTATATTTTTTTATAACTTTATAAATAAGCTTTTTCGGCTTTACGGAACATTTCCTTTAATAGGTATATACTTAATTTTTTATGGCTTCGCGGCGGTGGCGGCAAGTTTTGCTTATGTACCCGGCTTTACGACCTAAATAACGCCTTTATTTTTGGTATATTAAAGCCTTTCCGATTAAAATAACGCGTATTTCGGATAATTATCTTTTTTAAACTTTCGCAATTTACCGGCCGGTTACCGATCGTTTTTATAAAATAAGTTAACTATCTTACATTAAAGGTAACTTCCTATACCTTATAATTATTTCGAATAATATCATTTTAGTACGGAACATACGGGAAGTTTACGTTTTTAACCCGTAAGGTATTTTCGTTTTTTACCGTTACTTTAAGTTAAATAACGTAATAAAAGCTTAAAATTACCTTTATTCTTTCCGTCGGCATAATAATCATAATAATTATTAAAGCAAACGTTGATAACGGTAATAATCCAAAGGACGGAAATGGTTCGAATATAACGGTCGTATAAGGGTAATCAGTTTTATGCAAGCAGGCTTATTTTTCCCCATCCCGTACGTTTTTAACGTTTATATTACTTTGGAACTATCCTTTTTATTTAACCGGTAGCTAAATTATTCTGTTTAGGTTTTTATTTTCCTTTTATATATATATTAAGTAGTTATTAACTTAATTAAATATTTTTACTTATCGAAATAACTTTTATAATTTGTTTTCCGTAACGTATAAAAGGTTATCTTTTAAATTCTTAATATCGTTTAAAAAATAGCTTTTTCGTTAAATTAAACGTTTCGAATAATAATAACTTTATTAATTAACGGATTTTATATTTCGTAAATATTCGTAAATCGATAACCGATAAGGAAGTTAATTTATGCCTTAAAATTCAATTTTTAAAATCTTTATTTTTTTTTATGGCGGTAATCGTTATAACGTAAGCCATATAACCATAAGCTCGAAAATGGGCCTATTAGGGCTTCCGATTAAATACTGTAATACCGTCTTTATACGCCAGGTAAATATAATAAACCTTATATAAGATTTGCCAAAAAAAAGCGTATTTAAGGGTACGGTTATATAAATAAACTGCTGTTTTAAAAATATATACGATTAAAAACGCGGGTAACTTAACGTTACTTCGTATCGTAATCGCTTTTTCCTTAATTACGCCCTTTAAGCGCTTTATACCCCCGTTCTGGGCCTAAATATATGGTATTAAAAGTTTAAGTTTAATATTAAAAGAAGGCGATTAAAGTATATCTTGAAGTTAATAATTTTTTAAAATCTCGTTATCGCATTTGATCATTTATAGGAAGATCTTATCTTAGTTTTTTAAAACTTTTAAAAGGTATCGAAACGTTATAATTAATATATCTTGCTTTCGGTTTTTTAGGTAGGTATCCCAGATAAAGCCTAAATATCTGTCGGTAGCGAACATAACGTATCTATATTTTTCAGGGTTTTTTTCGAAGTTAATAAAGTCGACGGCAATTTTTTGGCCTGATCGGAATATTCCTTCCCGAAGTTCGTAGCGTATTTATCTTTTCGCCTTAACCTTATTATATGCTTAATATTCGATTATTATAGGATCCTTTAATCGGACTTTTTTAATATGGGAATATAGTTAAGCAATTATTTCGGAACCTGGATGGCTTAATCGTAAATATTACATAATACCATTACCTGTACGTAATAATCTTTTTGTTTATAAGTTAACATTTCGTCTATAAATAACCAGGGTTACATAAGGTATTATTACGTTAATATTTTCGATAACGAATTGATTAAATTTATTTATTAACGTAATAACTATTTAATTATATTTATTTCGAATAAAATTGTTGGTTTTTCGGTTATCCTATTAGTAACCTTTTTTCCGAAGCTGCCGGAAAGATACCAGGTTATATGCGAAATTTTCGTAATAAGCTACGTTATATAAGCGTAACGCTTTTAAGCCCTTAAAACTTTAAAACAGTATATTTATTTTTCCGTAACCTTTAATCGGGATAAAGTTATTTCTTACGTACATTCCGTTACCTTAAATCGTTATTTTATAATTTAGGAACTTATTAATAAAGTTAAAGATATATATCGTAAATCCCAAATCCAGAATAAATAAATTTCTTAAAGGATAAAACGAAATATTTATAACGTTACGTTAATTAATTATTAAAAAGTACGCCAAAATTCGTTTTATTCCCTTTAAAAATTAATCCGTCTTTATAGTTAACTTTTTTATATTTTTCGATAAACGATTAACTTTTTCTTTTAAAAATTAATCGGAATTAAATCGTTAATAAATTAACTTTATTATTTCGTTATTAAAACGGAAATTAATTAAAGCTTTATTAAAGAATGCATAAAAGTATTAAAATAATTTATAATAAAGGTTTAAGTAAGTTTTATATTATATACCTTAAACGTTTAACTTTTCGCCCTTTCGCTTATTAATATTTTAATTTAAGTATAAACCTTTATAATTACCTCGTTTCGACTTACGTCCTAAGGTTTTTTCTCGTAATTAAAGGTTAATATCTTTAAGCTTTTCCTAATTAGGATTATCTTAATTAGATAAGTTTGCAGGAGCTTTATAAAACGTTAAAAACCCCGTCTTAATATTTCGTAATATAAACGGTAATTAGGTTATATTCTAATAATCTAAAAGGTTAGCCGCCATTTCCTGGTAATTAATCGTTTTATTTTCGATTTTAACCCTTTTTATTTTTTGGAAGGTTATTATTTATGTCCTAATAATAGGAGTTAATGTTATATATAAATTATTTATTTATATAATTACTGTTTTTATCTTTAGGATACCATATCGTTATCCCTAAGCTATAACCTTTTGCCATTTTATAATTTATTCGTTTAGTTTCTTTATTAATTTCGAAGCTTATTTTAGCTTTTTGCGGTATTTTCGTTAGGTATTAATTAATAACTTAATATCGTATACTTTGCCGGATTTAACTAATTTGGCGTACCATTTTCGTAAGTTTTTCCCTAAAAGAAAATTTATCTCCTTAATCGCTGGAAATATAAATTCCAAAACCCATTTCGTAAAATCGTTAATCTTCTTGTAAAAATTTTCGTATTTCCGATCTTCGTAAATATATATCGCGAAGTTTTAAGTATAGGCTTATTTGCCCTTGGTAATTATCTTAAGGGTGTTTGTCGGATGGCCCGTTAGATTAACCTTTTCGACTTATATAGTTCCTTCGAAGGATAAACTGGTTAATCGCGTCGTTATTTAGCGGAGTAATTTCTTTAGGTAGGTGGTTATATCGGGCTTTTTAGGTTCGATAGGCCATGGATTATCCTGATTAGGGTCGATATAACGCCAAATACTAAACGCGTATGTTTTAGATTGGAATTTACCTTTAAAGCGATCCTAGTCCTTGGGTTCATGATAGATGATTACGGACGTCGTCGGTACGGTCGTTATTGTTACTATTGAAATATATGGATAATTGCCACTGATATACAGCCTATATCGTCTTAGCAACAGCTAATTAATTGATATATACGCGAATTAAGCGAATAAGACTCTTAATTGTTAGATATAGGGGACATCAGTTGTGTTGTTGTATTAGGCTAATTGCAGGTGCTGTTGCACGCATACAACTTTTATGTAACTTAGCTCCGGAACACATATGGGCCGATCAGTAGGTGACCTTTCCGTATATGGAGTGCGCTACGCACCCCCCAGCTAGCTGACAGTTACGAAAGCTACCATTTAATAAAATTCGAAAAATATTACGCGAATAATAACATTATTACTTTTTATATACTTTCCTATTTTTTTTAACTTTAACCTTTTAACGTATTTTATTTTTTTATTTTAAAGTACGTTTATTTGCTTTATATCGAAAATTTAATTCGACGTTACTATACTTATATCGCGAAAGAAGATTTCCTCGCCGGTTTTTATAACGTATTTAAAACTACCATAACGTCCGACAATATTAAAGCTGGATTCGTAAAAGCTGGGCTTGTTTTATTCGATCTTAATAACGTTTTTTCCGAATTAAAAATTCCTTTAGCTGTACCTACGCCGACCGTTTCCCCGCTTACTTTTTTCGGTTCCATACGTTCCCTTTCCGCGAAAATCTTTTGAAATATCCAAAAAAAAAAAAAAGAAAAAAAAAAGAAACCGGAACGGTATTTGCAAAAGAAAATTAAAAATTACTAGGGGAGCTCGCCGACAAAGATGGTTAAATCGGTTAATCTTTTGACAAAAAGTAATTTAATATTTTTGTACGAAAACGTTTTTCTTAAAGAAAAAGTTACCAAATTACGCAAAACTAATTATCTTTTTAGCAAACGTTAAAGAACCAAAAATAAACGTTTTTTAAAAGAAAAGAAACATTTATTATATAAAAAAGATAATCTCTTTTAGCTAAAAAGGAAAAGGGTGATATAAAAATGCAGCTAATAATAACTAAAGGTAATCGTTGCAAAAAGATTAAAACGAAAAAACGGAAATATGGTGTTTGCGGTAAGCCCGGATATAATGCGCGTACTTGTGAAAAAGCTATAGATACGTCTAGCGAAGAAGAATCCGATTAATTTGAATTGATTTAATGTGTTGTGGTTAATTAATTTGAATTTGTTGTCGCAAGGTGCCAAAAAGTGTACAGCTCGTTGGTGTGTACAGCTCGTAGGTGTGGTACGTTATTCGTATATTGATTCTAATAATAATAACAGCTAACTGTCTCTTGTCAGGGCAGAAGGGAATTAATCTTTTATACAAATTGGCTGCTACCTCTGTGTCCTCCACCTATTAGCGCGACCCACGGGCCGATTCCTTCCGACCTAGAACCACTGTATTCGACAGGAGGGGCTTCGTCCGCCGGCACGCGGCGAGGCACGAGATAGAAGCGGCCAAAGCGGAATCCAATTTGCCCTATAATAGCATTGCTGGAAATCAGAGATAAACCACGTGTGCTCTTAACTTTGCGAAGGTGACGTCTACGTGAGCTACATTTAAAATGACTTTCAAATAACGAACTTCGCAAGCAGCTATGGGATAAGTCTGCACCAGCTGTCCCTCATTTAAATCTTATCCAATTTCCTAACAGACCAGTAAAACTACTTAATCCTCGATGCCGTCAGTGTTGTACTATAAATCATCCAGCCTCTGCACAAAGCAGGGCACCTAAATTTTCCATTAGAACCAAAGTACCTTCTTCGCACGCTGCCTTTCCTCAAAATCTCGCCTCTAATTATCGGAGTTAGGTGAAAACATCTCTCTCTACTTCTCCCTCATCTCTACTTATCAGAACAGCCTCCCATTGGACAGTCGCCCGCCAATCTGAAGGAGGTATAGACTACTCCTTGCACTTCTACCATGTTTCAGTTAGTTCTTTATTAGTTAATCAGACAAGCTTTGATTCTCTCCTATGTTCTAGGGGTAAACTTGTCGCTAACTCAATTCTGCAGGCTTTTATCAGCTAGACGACGGGCATACTTTTCTTCATCATGACGATGGAGGCTCCTGGAAGATTTTATTTCTTCTCTCAGTTGCCGGTCGAGATCCAGCTTCAGATCTGGAAGATTCATAAGGAGCTAAAACCAAGCTGCGACATACGCTTGTCCAGGACTTTTACGGACGGCGCACGTACGAGGCGTTTGACGTGAAGCAGCACGTTTAACGTCAACACTCTCACGAGTCGGCAATCCGGTGAGCGAACTGAAGATGCTACCATACACCCGGAGGCCGGAGAAGAAATCACCAAAGTCCAGCTCATGAATGTCAAGTGCTGGACAAGCGGCTGCCGGGGGCACGGGGCGAGGATGTCGTGGTCAAGGTCGCATTCGACCTGCAACGACCCCCGATATGGTGCCAAGAGGGTTGAGACACCGAAAGGGATGCCAAGGCTCAGGCTCATTGACACCACTCGGTTTATTCAGTTGATCCACTTGGCTATCACTTCTTAGATTCTCGGCCTACACCATGGCACCCGGTTTCTTCTACTCTAAGATTTTTTTTGCACTGGAGACGAGGACGTCTTGATTTTGTGTTGGGGGAGGGGGAGGGGTGAAGCGTGGGGAGATTCGACAACGACGCTGACGGTCGACGGTACCTCGGCCGACGGGCAACATATTGGCGCGCGGGCTTTGTACACGACAACGGACAGGGAGTCATTTTTCTGGCCACCGTTTTCTGATATTGGAGCGGAGTTTGTTAGTACTATAAAACCCAGGTGGTAGTAGAGAGAGGCTTCTCACAATCAGGATAATTATGCATTGACAGGCTCTGACGCTGGGGATAAGAATTGCCGGGTCTTTTACTTGGAGTTCTTTCAGAACTGTGTTTGATAACTAATAAACCCCCTTATCTTAGCGGGTTAGCTCCTATAACCGGCATAAGAGAAGCGGTTAACAAAAACCATCCGACACATGTAGGATCTCACGTTGACAACCCCAGGCGATGATACAATCTTAGCCCGGCTCAAAAGAAGGAAAACATGTGTTACGTGGTAAATGCGCTTTGAAGGCTCAATATCGTGATAATGTACAAAAAGGTCGTCTTCTCATATCCTCCTTTATCGACAAGTTTTATGTGATAACGGGGCTGAGCGATGCTAGCGTTACTCCAGTCCGTGCGAGCGACTTGCTAGCGCCCCCTCCATCTGGGGGGTTAGAAGGTACTTGGAGCTAATGTACTGCGCAGGGAAGGCGCGACGCGGTATGACGCGGGGTGCTCGAAATCAATTAAAGCTTTGAGGCAATTGAGACCCGTGCGCGGCGACTTGTCGCGTCTTATCAGAGTATCCCCTGGGGGTTCCTACCTTGCCTGTCTTCTCATCAAAACAGCTCCTTGACGCTTTGTTTTCTATTCTTCGTAACCGGAAGCCATTCTCTCTATTCTGTACAGTCTCTATGCTGTATCGCTTCACGTGATTTGGGAAACTGGGAAATCCGGGAACTGGGAACGTTATAGCGGTTGATTGTTCCGGGTGCCTCTGGTTCCTTGAAATTAAGTGAAGGGAGGCCGACAAGATGGGCGACAAGTCGGCAACACCTCGGACTCGCACGCCAGCGAGGGCCGCCGGCAATAATGCTGCTGCTGCTGCTACGCCTTCGTCGTCGAGGAAACCGAGCTCGACGTCAGCTACTGGAAAACAACAAAAGAGCATTCTCGGTTTCTTTTCAAAGGCTTCCAATGATACTACCACCACCACCTCATCCTCCCCATGTCTGAAAGAAACAACCAAGTCCAACTCGCTGCAACTCAACAGGAAACCCAGCAAAAACATAACCCCCGTCCCTAGCAGTGACGCCCTTGAACCCTCGAGCTCCCAGGAGAACATGGACTCGGCCACCACAGTAAAGGTATCCCGACGCGATCCGCTGCCATCCCCCGCAATGCCCGCTGAGGTTATCGTCAAGCAGGCTGGTTCCACTAAGGCCGCCGTCATGGACAGTAGTCCGTCTCGTAAGGTGGGTAACGGCACGATACCTCGTCTAGTGTCTCTCCTAAGCTGACTTATTCGCTACTTAGGCCAAGAAGATCGTCAGTTACGCAGAATCTTCCGACGACGAGGGCGAGGATGTCTTCGTGGCTATGAATGCCGCCAAATCGCGACGTCGCAATCGTCAGCGGCCTAGGGTAGCCGATGATGACGAGGACGAGTACGATGAGGACAAGGAGGCCGGCGTTGCAGACGAAGATGGTAATATCCTAGGTCCTTAGCTTTCTCTACGTCCTGTAGGCTAACAACTCATAGACGAGATGGCAGACTTCGTTGTTTCCGACGACTCGGACGCGCCTAGCAAAAAGCGAAAGCGCCCGTCCAAGCCACAACCAGCGCGCAAGAGGTCACAGACCCTCTCACCAGCTTCCAGACAAGCGATGAATGACCTCGCAGATGAGGACGACGACATAGATGCCATCATGGAGGAGATGGAGATGCCTTCAACTTCTACTGCTCAGAAGTGGCTCTACGACCCTGAAAGCGTCGATCCCGTCAAGGTGCGAGCGCCTCCTGCCTCAAAGCGGTCAACGAACAAACCCAAGGCCCACACCACCGAGCCTGAAAATCGATACCCGTGGCTAGCCAACATCGCCGATATCAATCGGAACCCTCCCGGTCATCCTGACTACGATCCATCCACTGTATACGTACCGCCGATGGCCTTTCAGAAGTTCTCAGCCTTTGAGAAGCAATACTGGGAAATCAAGCAGAAACTGTGGGATACCGTGGTCTTCTTCAAGAAGGGCAAGTTTTACGAGCTCTACGAGAACGACGCCACGATCGGTCACCAGCTGTTCGATCTCAAGCTTACCGACCGTGTCAATATGCGCATGGTCGGTGTCCCCGAGAGCTCCTTGGACATGTGGGTGAACCAGTTCATCGCCAAGGGCTACAAGGTCGCTCGTGTCGATCAGATGGAGACGGCTCTGGGCAAGGAGATGCGCGAGAGAGATGCTTCCAAGGCCAAGAAGCAGGACAAAATCATCCGCCGAGAGCTCGCCTGCATCCTGACGGGCGGCACTCTGGTGGATGGCAGCATGCTTCAGGATGACATGGCCACCTACTGCGCCGCCATAAAGGAATCGGTCGTGGACGATCACCCCGCCTTCGGCATCACGTTCGTTGATGCAGCTACTGGACAGTTCTTCCTGTCCGAGTTTGAGGATGACGTGGACCTGACCAAGTTCGAGACCTTCGTTGCCCAGACGAACCCCCGAGAATTGATCTTAGAGAAGTCTCGCATCTCGACGAAGGCACTGCGTATACTTAAAAACAATACGGCACCCACTACCATCTGGAACTACTTCAAATCGGGTGGCGAGTTCTGGGATGCGGATGTCACCCGTCGGGAACTCGGCTGCAACGGCTACTTTGCTTCTGAGGACAACGGGGAACAGGAGGAGGTCTGGCCCAAAACCCTCGCCGAGGCCAAAGACAAGCATCTTCTTATGTCTGCCCTTGGAGCCCTCGTCCAGTATCTACGCGTGCTCAAGATTGAGAGGACTCTGCTCTCCCAAGGCAACTTCACCTGGTACAACCCGATCCACAGGAATGGCACCCTGATCCTAGACGGCCAGACCCTCATCAACCTCGAAGTCTTTGCCAACACTGTCAACGGGGGTTCTGATGGAACTCTCTTCTCC
This sequence comes from Monosporascus ibericus, assembly GCA_004154915.1. Classification (NCBI taxonomy): domain Eukaryota; kingdom Fungi; phylum Ascomycota; class Sordariomycetes; order Xylariales; genus Monosporascus; species Monosporascus ibericus. The sequence continues at coordinate 3,368 of QJNU01001080.1, read as the reverse complement.
CTTCTGAACAGGTGCGTGACGCCGTTCGGCAAGCGGCTCTTCCGTCAATGGGTCTGTCACCCTCTGTGCAATATTCAGAAGATCAATGAACGGCTGGATGCGGTTGATCTGCTCAACGCCGACAGGACCGTGCGAGAGCAGTTCGCCTCGCAGTTGACGAAGATGCCGGACCTAGAGCGCCTTATCTCGAGAGTTCATGCTGGCGCGTGTCGGGCTGAAGACTTCGTCAAGGTCCTGGAGGGTTTTGAACAGATCGATTACACCATGAGTCTCCTTGGAGCCTTCGGCGGCGGTAGCGGCCTTGTTGACCGCCTCGTCTCTTCCATGCCCGACCTCAAGGAACCGTTATCTTTCTGGGAGTCTGCCTTCGATCGCAGGAAGGCCAAGGAGGAGAAGATACTCATCCCCGAACGGGGTATTGAAGAGGACTTCGACAACAGCCACGACCAGATCGTCGAGATCAAAGACGACCTGCAGAACCTACTCGAGCGGAAGAAGGCCGAGCTCAAGAACAAGTCCCTCAAGTTCACCGATATCGGCAAGGAAGTGTACCAGATCGAGGCGCCAAAGTCGCTCAAAGTACCCAAGGACTGGCAACAAATGTCCGCGACGAGCAGCGTCAAGCGGTACTACTTCAAGGAACTGACGGATCTCATTCGTCAGCTGCAGGAGGCCGAGGAGACGCACTCACAGCTAGTCAAGGACGTGGCCGCCCGCCTCTTCAAGCGATTCGACGTCGACTACGACACGTGGCAGCGAGCCATCCGCGTCGTGGCCCAGCTGGACTGCCTTGTCAGTCTTGCCAGGACGTCGTCGTCGCTAGGGGAGCCGAGCTGTCGCCCAGCCTTTGTGGACGAGGAGCGCAGCGTCGTCGAGTTCGAAGAGCTCCGCCACCCGTGCATGCTCAACACCGTCGACGATTTCATCCCCAACGACGTCGTGCTGGGTGGAGAGTCAGCCAAGATTAACCTGCTGACGGGTGCGAACGCGGCCGGCAAGTCCACGATCCTGCGCATGTCTTGTATCGCCGTCATCATGGCTCAGATAGGCTGCTACGTGCCCGCCGTTTCGGCCCGCCTCACACCCTGCGACCGAATCATGTCGCGCCTCGGCGCCAACGACAACATATTCGCCGCGCAGAGCACTTTTTTCGTCGAGCTATCCGAGACGAAGAAGATCCTGTCGGAGGCGACGCCGCGCTCGCTCGTCATCTTAGACGAGCTGGGCCGCGGCACGTCGAGCTACGACGGAGTCGCCGTCGCCCAGGCGGTGCTGCACCACGTTGCGACGCACGTCGGCTGCGTCGGATTCTTCGCCACGCACTACCACTCGCTAGCCACGGAGTTCGAGAACCACCCAGAGATCCGGCCGAAGCGGATGCGCATCCGTGTCGACGACGAGGAGAGGAGGGTTACCTTCCTCTACAAGCTCGAAGACGGGGTCGCCGAGGGCAGCTTCGGCATGCACTGCGCGGCCATGTGTGGTATCAACAACCGCGTCATCGAGCGCGCGGAAGTGGCGGCCAAGGAGTGGGAACACACGAGCAGGCTCAAGGAGAGCCTTGAACGCGCCAGGGAGGGATGCTATATCCCCCTCGGCGTGTTGAGCGACGTCGCGGCCCTGCTTGACGACAAGAAGAGCGCCGAGGTGGGCGCCAGAGGCCTGGAGGTACTCGTCAAGGCTGTCGAGGCTCTATAGGTACTCCGTGCTTTGAAGAGCAGGAACGGGGCCGAATGCTGCAGTTCCTTGTGGTAAAGATACCGGCCCCCCCCACTCCGTACCTGTATCGAGGTGTTAGGGTTATGTGGCATAACTGCACTGTGGTTCTACGTGGCTTTTATGCTTGAAGAGAGAAAGAACGAGAATAGCAAATGCTGTAACTATAGGGAGGGGTTGCCGGCGTTCTAGACGGAACAGAATGCGGATATCAAAGGGCTCTCATGTTCGCTGACCGTACGCTGATTAGGTCTAGCTATGTACGAATGTCGGTGTGTAAATGGTGTATTAATGTTATAAGGGAGCGCAAGCCTGAAATTGTATTGAGTTGACGTCGGTCTTGTTTGCGTATGTTGAAGTGCTAGAGATGACATGAAGATGGAAAATACGCCCATGAAGTCCTCGTTGCAGGCGGACCAACCGAGACTGGGTCTGAACAACTTTACGTTCCAATATACAAAGTCCTCAGAAGCTTTGAACGCTGGGCTCCCACGGTAAGTAACTCAGGTGAAAAGTTATAACCCACGCTCGGATAGATAGTCAGGAGGACCAGCATTCTTGCTCACCCACCCCGTCGCCCACCTATTCTACCCCCTGGCAATTACGTTGCCACCGCTAGCTAGTAGGAGTGGAAGTGGCAATGCCAAGCCACGAGTATCGTCGTCTCAACGGCCGCCCTCGCTTGCATTGCAATGACCTTTCGGAGCAGACGGGCGTCATCCATCGATTAATCAGGTATTTCGAACGACTTGGATGACGGACAGCAGCCGAGGTCGCTCACTCACCACCAAACCCCCTCCTTTTTTCCTCGACGGTCCTGTCCAATCTTTTCGAAAAGAAAGTATATCTTCCCGCTCAGTTCCTACATAAAATAGGAGCGAACCGCTAGTGAACGGGGACCGCCTGCGACTCCCTCAACGGGGATAGAACAGTCCCGGCCCAAGGCCGGAGCCGCTAACGGATGATGCGTTGGGAGATGACTCTCTGTTACTCTTTTGAGTTGGAAACATAGTCGTCGGCGGCGAGTGTAGCCATTGCCGGCCGGACCAAGCTGACATTGGGCTCGGGGACGATATGAAAGCGAAACTGGGCCGTATTCATGATCACACCGAACGGTGGGTACTAGATTACGTCTCGACGATCATCAGTCACGGTCGCTATGGAAGCGTGACTATTCCTTCAAGGTACATTTTGAACATGCCTCGTAATTCCGGCGCACCAGGATCCTCGAAGCGCCCTGACGGACGAACGGTAGTTTCTGGCTTCTTTAGCGGTGAGGAAATATCCAAGGACGTATATGCCCACGAAAAACTGTACCAAACAAGACCGACTATGAAGATATAGAAACAACTGCTGAGGTTTCAAAGGAGTAACTGACAGGTTGTGACTAGCTATTACTTGAATGGGAGGAAGTAGGCCTTAGCCGAAAGAAACATCTCGAGCTAATTATAAGAGAGTCCAGATGCTCACTTATAGTCCCGGGACGGTCGAGTGCAAAACCCTTTACGGACAGCGACCAGGAGCATGACGATTTTAACATGTTTTGTACACAGACTTTTAACGTATATTCGTCCATTCGTCACTATTAGGCTGGGAATTGCAAACTCCGGACCACTTCAAATCTCAACCCAGACAAATCCGCTTTCAAGCCA
>QJNU01001079.1:0-14265 GCA_004154915.1 Monosporascus ibericus | reverse complement strand
CCCCCCCCCCCCCCCCCCCACGTAGCGCAATAGTGAGAAGCTTGTGCGCATCAGCAGACAACTACCTAGATAGTAAAAGACATGCTAAATCTGTCTGTATATCGACAAGAATCGCGTAGCGTCGTAGGTAAAACTGATAAATGGACGTCGCTATTTACTGTAGGCGTACGTTTATTAACTGCTGGGCGAGGCCTCCTATTTCATAATTCATCATTCGTAGGCCCAATAGTCAAGGCCCCGACGTAGCTGCGCAACAAGATAAAAATGCTATGGGACTCGAAATCTTCCCTAACTCCTCAAAGCGTACCCTGACAAGGGTCTCCTAGGTTGTAGCACGGCATAACACCTGGTGCTTAGCTGACTAGGGTGAGTGGAACCCACCCTGATTGGTAAAATCCCCAGGGTACGAATCCCTAATCAGGGACCTCCCTAAAAGCTCCGCGATCCTTGTCCAGGAGCTAGCACCATACGGTGTGAAGCGACACCGAACCAAGCTCCCAATTCACAGAATCATGCGGCCTAATACTTGAAGAAAAAGTCCGGATGCTTGTTGCCAATCTCGTCGATGCTCATCTGGCGCAGGGCCTCGGCCTCAGGGGTGTGCTGCTCGCGCCTCTTCTTGGCGTTGAGGCGCTTGAGGTGCCAGTCGAGGTAGCCGGCCACAACGCCGCACATGGCGACCATGCCGAGCGAGGCGCCGAGGCCTGTGCGGTAGTACGGCGGGTCGTTGTACGACTTGTTGCCGGCGATGGCCACGGCCTGCGAGAAGACATTGATGAGGGCCGCGGCGCTAGCGCGGTACGTGTAGCCGGGGTGGTTGGTCGCCGTCCACGTCAGGCAGATGACCACGATGGGGTAAACGCCGGCCGTTGTGATGCAGGCTGCCACGAACCGGCCCGCATTGTTGGTGATGGTGAGCAGCAGAATGAGCCCCACGCACGCCAGCGCCGAGTCGAACATGATGACCACCCCCCGCAGGCGAAGCCGGTCCGACGCGTAGCACGAGATGAGAATGCCCACGAACGTGACGGCGTAGACGATCACGGACATGAGCTGCGCCTGCAACTCAGTGTAGCCCATGCTTTCATGTAGGAGCGCCGGAATGAAGTTTTGCAGGGCATTGGAACCTAGCCATCCCAGTTAGTAAATTAACTGTGAGATAAGCGGAGGGGGGTTGTTGGTTAGATGGTGGGCTGGGGTGGGGGCCACTTACAGAAGTGGTTGCCGCAGTTGATGGCGGTGGTCATCCAGAACTTAGGGTCCAGCAGAAGCTTAATGATAAGTTTCGGGCGGATAGTGCCGTCGCCGGTGTTGTGCGAGGCCCGGCTTCGTGTCACGATCTGCTTCTTCTCCGCTTCGCTGAACCCAAACCGGACCTTCTCCGGCGTTGGAGGCAAGAGGGCCAACACCGCGAACGCCCAGATAATGGGGATCAGGCCTTCGACGAAGAAGATCCACTGCCAGGCGGTCCATCCGTTCTTACCGCCGAGGTCCCTCTGGACGCCGTAGCTGAGAATACCATTGAACGAGCCGGCCAGGGCCGAAGTGGAGTAGACGATGGCGCCGCGCGTAGCCAGCTCGTTGTAGCGATACCAGAAGGATAGGTACAAGATAGACCCCTGAATGAAAGCCTCGGTGACACCAACGAGGAATCGGACAGCCATCATGTGCCCGTACGTGCTGGCCTTTACTGTGCACACTGTGACAACACCCCAGCCTATCATGGCAGCCGAAAACTTCTTACTGTTAGCGTCCGTACAGCGAATTCATACGAGAACTTCATCGTTACCTGATTGGCGGGCCCAATCTTCCGTAGCAATAGAGTTCCCGGTAATTGGAATATGAGGTAGCCGACGTAGAAGATGGCGGCGACGTTTGCGTACATATCAGGGGTGAGGTTCAGGTCTTCGTCCAGTCCCGCAACCTTGGCGTTGCCGAGGTCAGAACGGCCCATCTGGGCCAGGAAGTAGATAGACGCCAACAGAGGAAGGATGAAGAGGTCGATCTTGAGTTTGACTTTTCTCTCGCTCTTCCCGCCACGTGCTAGTTCGTCTGCCCTTGCGGCTTCATCTTCTTGCCCGGCCGCCTCGAGGTGAACGACATCCTTGGAGGCGCTTGGAGAGTCTTGCTTCTCAGTAGAGGGAGCTTTCTCGATACCCATGATGACTGATTCCGTCTTTCGCCCCACGACTTTTGGCAAATAACTGATTGAAGATGAGGGGGGCTCTCTGGAGAAGGATAACTATAGGGCTCGGGTCGTCGTCTTGAATGCAGCAGACGTGCATTTCCATGTCGGTCTTATATCAGTCAAGGCAATAGCCTGTCCATGCATATGCTCGGATGTGGCGCCATCTGAGATGATGCATCGTTGACATGTTTGGCATGAACGATCAATCCTGGGTCGGTACGTATATCGGATTTCGGAATCGTATATCCTATAGCTCCCCAGTTCTCCCCTATACCCCGACTCCACATTTCCCAATGCGGAGAAGGTTTCAGTCACGAGGGCGTGGCAGCAACGCCCGCGAGGGGGGGGGTGAGGCCAGGAAAATTAATTTTCGATTCCGTGCTGCTGGGTTGTCGGCCGGCTGAGGCGCATTTCGGGTTTTGGACTTCCAGACAGTGCGCGCCCGCCACCAAACGCGCTGTACCTGGGTTCCTGAGATCCGCGGCCGACGTCATACAGGAGCATCGCGCCGGCAATCAACCGCTTTGAGGCTTTCGGGATTTGAACGTCGTTGGACGTGAAGCTAAGAAAAGTAAAACTTCATATGATTGCCGCATCACATTTCCTTCCTGTCACCCTCGGCATTGCGGGCGGTTAACGGTACCAGCTTATACGCACTGACAGCCAACCGGCTCATAACCAGCCATCGCGGCCCTCAGCATCGAGACCAGGGAACTACGGAATCCACACATCCTGTTTTAACTGACCCAATTGTTCCACCCCCGGTCACGGTAGAGGGAGTCCGCTTCGCTTTCTTTCTCGTTTAGACGGATCTTACCCCATTTAACTACATTCGCTTAAAATAACAAGCGAACACCTCCACACGTTGGTCCTCTTGTCAATAGTCAGTCGAAACGTTCGCTTAAATTATTTGCCTTTACCGGACGACCGTGGAGAAGATGATATACAGAATAATAGGCGCCACTTAGACGATTAGGTACATAGTCAGGTGTCCTCCATAACGGATGTTTGCGCTCAAGATATCGCCAAGCGTATTACTGCAGTCCACCTGACAGTTCCCCTACCCACAGGAGACTCTCGTAGGAACCGTAGTCCGATACTACCCTTATGCGCCAATATATGGAGTCTCCCCTTGCATGAGGAGGATAATGTTGTTAGATAGGCGGTCACTACATCACCGACACGTAATGTACAGATAACGACACTATCCCCCTAGGATGGCTAGCATAACTAAGGTAGCACGACGCAGATGACGTGGTTTCGCCAAGATATATCGAAGAAGAATCGTCTTCCCCGTTTGCCGGAAGGAGATCGTGACACTCTGGAAGGCCAAGGATCCAACCGATGTCGACCCAAAGCGTGGTATTCCGCTGGGCTTTTCGGAGCTCGAGCACTACAAGTAATAGTCAAGTGAACACCGCAAAGTGATAATGCGACGGTGAGGCCGGGGAAACGGCAGGTAACACTTTACGGTGGTGGTATGGTGATACTCGGACTGCCTGTGGGATACCCTTGTTGCCGGCATTGCTACCCCTAGAAGAGACGAAGTGAAGACAAGGGGTTCCCACGAACTGTGTTTTCTTTAACATAGCTGCGGAGTCGACTCGGGGATATTTATGTGAAGAGATCACTCATACTGAACGGCTGAAGCTGACCGTTTCTTGTAATAGGACGTGGGCTCTTCTTGACGTGGATTGATAAGCTTCAGGCTAGGCTATTGATGGGATGTAATCAGGTGCAGAAATGTACATAAGCGCAACGGTTTCCAACGGGTCTACCTGTGGGTAGATTAGTGATGTAGCAAAGGATGATCCGGATAGCACACTTTGGTCGCTGTGCATCGCTTAAGTGAGCATACAAATTGTTCTCTCGCCAATGTCTGGTGGGTTCTAGATTCTGGTTGGTTGTGTTACAAGTTTCGCTATATATCGAGCAATTCATGGAGACAAGACGACCGCATGGAAGATGAGACGGTAGATTATCTATTTATTTGATTCAACGTCGATCTATGCCAGGGAAACTGTACCGACGACCTATTATTTCCCTAACAAGTAGCTGGATCGCTATCTCATCTCCCCTGAATCGCACGGCCAGACATCTCCCGGCAAGAGAGCTGAATGCGAAGCTTGGTTTACAACATACATGGGATACATATTAGAGCTCATCTTTATGGGAGACTTGGGCGGAGAAGGAATATTTGTTGAGTTGAGCATTGGATAACTCTTGCCGTGCTGACAGTTAGTACCTTTCGAGACATCAGGGGGACAGAAATAAGGGAGTCATATAACCGATTCTATAACCCATATCTACATAATGGACACCACATTGATCGGTCCCTACTATATATAGTATCATGGTCTTAATCGCGTGAAGGAGTAATTCATAGATAAACGCAACATTAACCATTGATGTTGCCTGACTGTTTCTATGCTAGATTAGCTCGAAACCTTTTCTCCTTGAGCTCCCGCCACCATTTCCCTGGCGGCGGTTAATATGTCATCAAAGCCGCACCTTGAATCCATAAGAGGCTCGAATATGACTAAAAGCTGCTCACGTTTAGTGTAAAGTTGGACCAAGGCAGCCGTATTACCCCGACTCCTTGAATACGATATTCTTTATCCCGCTATTTAGTGTATGAGATGTTAACAATCCTCTGGAGCTTAGGCATTTGTATCATTTTGGGATTTTGGAGAGACTTCCGGAGCTGCTTATCGCTCTGGGACATTTCTTTCCGTATTATGGCCCCAGAACCCCCTTTGACTTACAACCCCACACGGGATGCCTACCGAATTCTGCATTCCCTTGTTATCATCTTTATATAAAGAGCCTGAGGACAAAGGTGTCAGATATAGCTTGGGCAGAGCTGGGGAGTGCCCGCTCCAGCCTTTCCGTTAAGAGATAGACAAAGACAGTGCTACCATTGGCTCCATGCCCATACCATGCGTTGCTTATTGTGCATGCTCATGATGGTGAGCGCACCTATGGACTTAGAAACAATTATTGAGGTACTTCTGCCGAGAACGGCATCATCGTGCATTCGACTCCTAACCTATTTGGGTGCGTCTTGTGAGATGAAGGAAGACCTGGTAACAGTAAGGGTTGCTGACGTGACGACGAACCCATACCTTTCGCCATAGAAACAGTACATCCCTACCTGACCAATTGTCAGACCTGAAAAAAGTGAGGGCCCACTCTATGGCGGGACATTATCAGGTCTTAAATCTCACACCAATGGTAATATGGCCTTTTATGTTCTTGTATTTGCTCATCCTTGACGCGAACAGGATCGGAAACGGCATGTCATTTTGTCTCACCAGCTACGAAAATCTGGACCGGCTTGTTGGATGCTTTCGGCTGTGGCTTTCGGTATATTGGCCAGTCAAGCTCTCTAAGTGCACTGTATTCTTGTTTCCACTTGTTGGTTGTCACACTGACGCTCTCGAATTCTGTTTCAAGTGCCGTTCGCCGCATATCTGGTCCTTTTTGTATTTTAGAGTAGATGTAAATCAGAACTATCTATATTACTGGCACCATGGAATTGCGGAACCGGTTGTTTGGGTGCTTTTCGTTGATGGCTTTGTAAATCATCTTGCGGGCGCTCCATTCCTTGGGAAGCAATTTCTTTGTTCCCCCGTATTATGTCGTCTTGCGCATGGCCAAGCAGACTCTTTGAACGTCATTTCTTGTCTATCTTCGCGCCGTTCAGCTAACCATGCCACAATTCTCTCAGGTGCCTGGACCAACCTCAACCGATTCAAAAGCTCGAGTAGCCAACTGAAAATCGACTTCGTAGAGCAGCTCGAAAAAGGCAAACATGCGCGTGTATGGAAGGTGCGAATGAACACGGACACTTACGCCGTGACAATAGTAAGGATCTGCAGCAGACCATGGGAGGACTGCAAGGCCAATCTTCCACAAGTTTACCTTTCATTGCAGATATATGGAAACAGATCACTGGCGTTTGGAACTGACCACAGAGGAGGAACTCACCTCCTTGCACCCTTTTGGTTGTGAAAGTCGTGGGTATCGACGACTTCAAGATTTAGGAGTTAAAACCGATGTCGCAGTCGCTCTTTCGGATATCTCATACTTGATGATTCGCATCCACATCAGCTGCGCTTGAGAGACAAATTCGACTGGAGAAAAGACTGGGTTACTCGTCATCATGTTGGGGCCGGCGATTGTATGTCCTAATAGTCAAAGAATTATCGTGGCCTCGGGCTGTTAGACCAGTCATGAGGGTGAAGATGCTACGGAGAGCAGTGCGCCACACATATCTATCCACCTCTGTGGAGAGGCAATTAGGGTCGAGTAGCGGAAGATCTGCGGGGGTTCTTAGGTGATAGAGACAGTGCCCCGGGACCTCGGCTTCAATATCGGCTTCAATACCATCCAGAACGTGCTGATATGCATTTCGTCGTGAACGAGTGGTGGCGACGGGACATAAATGACGATGCTTTCCACCATGGCGTGCGTATTCTTCAGTAGATAATGGGCTAATTTCACACCCTCGTCCACCGCTACTGCAGCATTAAGGCCTTCCCTCAGGACCGGCGTCGAGGCAACGGAATTAATTGGCATCCCGAAACCGATTTGCCGCTGGGGGAGAGGGTTCGCGGAACCGATTGCATAAACCTTGGTAGGGTCCTGGAGCCTCCAGTTGACCAGACAGTGCAAGTGGTCGTTGAAATTCTTCCCAACCTCGGGCGCGTCGAGCTTCACTTCGATATCTTGGCGCTCCAGAACGTCGGCAGGCCTGATGCCTTAAAGCATAAGCAGCTAGGGTGTCTGCAATGATTTACATCAATCTTTAGCAGCAGGATCCAAGACTCAGGACTTGTCGCCATCTCGTATCACCGCATCACTGAGGCCACGCGCGACAAGGGCGGTCAACGCAAGTGAGCAAAGAACTTACACAATAAGTGCCCGCATAGACATAGCCTCCTTCGAGAACGGCTCCGTTCCATTGGCCGGCCGAACCCCGGTGGCGCGTAAAGTGTCGGTTTTATCCAGGAGTCACAGTTAGCCTGATCGTAAGGAAGGGCTGCATAGTGTCGCAGAATAGGGGTCACTTTCTTAGTCATCAAAGCCCCTAGGAACTGTAAAGACCCCGTAACAACGCTGTTCCGGGGTTCCCACACTATATATAGAGCTTCCTAGCCACTGCTCCGTAGAGCCTAGATGATCCATGACAATTTACACTTTCCACACCTCATGCAACCTTCTCTCGCGATCAGCCTAACTTTGACACATAGAGTGTGGAAAGTGTAAGTTGTTATGGGTAATCTAGGCGCTAGAGAGTGGTGGCTAGGAATCTCTATATATATTGTGTGGGAGCCCCGGAATAACGTTGTTACGGGGTGCTTACGGTTCCCAGTGCCTTGATGACTAAGCAACTGACCCGTATTCTGCGACACGGAGGAAAGGGGGGGGTTAAATGAGGGTGTTTGTACGTAGAGTTACACCTTTTGGTGAATATGCATGCTGGCGACCTGACGAGCACCGTTGCGGTGATTCTCGTTCAGTTCGCCTAGGCCAATATTGTTCCTTAGTGGCAGTCGTAGTCTGGAAGTGGTGACATGCCGATCTTATCGAAAGATGTCCCAACCATCTCTGCATGGGGGCACCTGCGTCCTGTTGAACCAGGTAAATCGATTCGCAGCTTACCAACTACGCCGTGCTGTTCGGGATTTAGTGAATGGAACCACTCTTCGATTATCCTGAAGTAGGGAAGTAGGTTGTCGTAGTTCCATTTCTTCAACCGCACTAGTCCAGTCATCCCAATCCGCTTTGGCTCCACGGAACCATGCACCTTCCTCTCGGTTAACGGACGTGGTCATATCGGTCTTCAGCAGCATTGTCCACTTACACATGTTAATGGTCGAACCCCTACTAAGACAGTGGCCAGCATGTGTGTAAATCTCACGGCCATCAAAACGGATCTGCAGATCTGGGATGGAGAGTTATACTTGCAATCAAACTCGCCGCCAATATTGTTAGTTGAGTTGGCATATACTGTATCTGAGCGATTATTGACGCCCGGGCTAGCTTCAATAAGCAGTATGCCGGCGGAATCATCAGACCCGAGCAGCTTGCTGCATACGACGACCCAGCTGGGCCGCCACCGATAATGATGTAGTCCCAAATCGCTGGAGAAGCCATAACTAGTGTGGTGGTATCCTTGATGCCGAGTAAGGCCAGCGTCAGAGATGCACAAGCACACTTCACGGAGAGTGAGATGGGGTTAATGAAGATAAGACACATGTTTTGCTCATGCATGGTCTTTTCCTGCTCGGTGCGATGAGTAAGGAGATTAAGGCTAGGAGTTGTGTAGCTAGAGTGCGCGAGCTGACTCTGTAGTAAGCTGGGATAGATGAAGATGCCGACGGGAATGCTGACGTGAGACTAGGTTCACGAATCACGACGCATATATTCCGCTACAGAAGTGAAGGCATTGATATGGAGAGTATGTCTTAATCTGCGGTTGGTGTAAATAGCTACTTAGCTCGTATAACAATAGCTGTCACAGATGAGTGTCGTCCATGCGCCAAACCTGTGTAGTCTCTTCTCTTCTCCGAGATTGAGATGTAGCCGATCTACCTGAGGTCCATTGTTCCCGGGGGGAAACCGAGCCTCATCGAGGTGTCATAACAACGATGATTTGCAACGCCGGCTGGTACATCTCCTCTGCCTGTTTCAGCTTGCCTTGGTTCTTATAAAGAATGCCTAAGCTCCTAATTATTTCCAAAACCGATGTGTGGTAAGGACCGAAGGCTTTTTCGAAGCCATGCAACGCTCGTTGGTACATCTCCTCTGCCTCCTTCAGCTTGCCTTGAGTAGCGTAGAGGTTCCCTAAGTTCCCGACTCTTTCAAGAGTCGACTTATGGTGGGGACCGAGGGCTCTTTCGGTGCCTTCCAATGCCCGCTGGTACATCCGCCCCGCCTCTTTTAGCTTGCCTTGCTCCTTATAAACGTTGCCTAGGTTATTAACTATACCAAGAGTCGACGTATGGTGGGGACCGAGGGCTTTTTCGTAGCCTTCCAATGCCCGCTGGTACATTTCCTCTGCCTCCTTCAGCTTGCCTTGATTGAAGTAAAGGAGGCCAAGGTTGTTAATTGTTTTAAGAGTCGACGTATGGTGGGGACCGAGGGCCTTTTCGTAGCTTTCCAATACCCGCTGGAACATCCCCTTTGCTTTTTCTAGCTTATCTTGATCAATGTAAATGGTGCCTAGGTTGTTGACTGTAACAAGAGTCGCTGTATGATCAGGACCGAGGGCCTTTTCGAAGCCTTCCAATGCCCGCTGGTACATTTCCTTTGCCTCCTTTAGCTTGCCTTGTTCCTTATAAACGATGCCTAGGCTGTTGACTGTACGAAGAGTCGAGATGTGATTGGGACCGAGGGCCTTCTCTTGGCCTTGTAATGCCCGCTGATACATCTCCTTTGCCTCTTTTAGCTTGCCTTGATTAGAGTAGAGGTCGCCTAGGCTGTGGAACGCCCATTCCAAATCGTCAACTATAACCATGTTGTTCAAAAGAACTTGGTAACATCTAGTTGCATGCTGGAGAAGCCTTCGTTAAGTCAGCCACCACTTAGCAGAAACTTGTCCAGGGATATGTGATGCCACACATTTCACAGCTAGCTTCGCTAGGTCATGATCCCATTTTTGGTTGAGAACATGGATTATCTAAAAGTGAACACAGCTGTGAATGCTATACCCTCTCGACTCGATCTGCTCTTCCGAGGATTCATCGATTTCTACCAACCCATAATCACTTAGTACTCGAATCGTACTATTGAAGCTCAATTCATCTTCGGCAATTTCATGTACCCATGCTGGGCCCAATGAATTGCCATGCTGGAGAAGTTCGAGCCAGATATCCTGATTATCAAAGTATGCCCATAAGCGAAGAAGTCTAGCCAAGCATTCGTTCCGTTGTTTGATATGGTCGAACGAAAGCTGCCATGTGGAATAAAATGTTCGGTCTTCGTAGGACCCTAACTCAGGAGTCGTTTTTTGAAGTCTCGTCCATGAGTCCTTATATAACCGAAGGTACTTTCCAAAACTTGTCGATGTCTGCTCGAGATATGCCCCAGCCGTAGCTAGTGCGAGAGGAAGGCCGTCGAGCTCCTTGGCGAGGCTTATGGCGTCGGAATCTAATATTTCAGTCAGGTAAATGGGCATATATTGCGGTATTACTTACCATCTATCAGTCCGTGTCGTCTTGATGTATCTGCTAGAATATCCAGGCTGTCATTCATATTCTCCAACTTTCGGATTCGAATAGGATGACCAATTTTAACTTGCGACGACCGGGAGGTGATAATGATTGAACCTTGATAGGATTCTGGGAGGAACTTATAGATATCCAACGCTGCAGGGTCCGTATTTTTCGGCAGTTTCGGGTTGTCGTAGTTGTCGTAAATCAACAGCCATCGCGTATTGTTCGAGAGACTTAACCATGCCTTAACAGCATCGATCACCTCGTCAGGGTCCCTTGTACCCACATCACCCATGCGGCCTATCGAGGGGTGTTCCCGCAGTATTTGTTTGGCCGCCTTAATGAAGCTTTGCTTCAGAGAGTTTTCGTCTTTGGCGTTTAGCCAGAATATAGCGGAGTAGCTGTCCTTGTACCGTTTCGCGTACGCAATAGCTAGCTGAGTCTTGCCGATTCCTCCAAGGCCGTGAAGCATAACCATTCGACGGCTGCCGTTACTGCTGAGTGTCCTGCGCATTTCCGCAAGCTCTTGTTCTTTCGCCACGAAATGTTCGATCTCCGGGACACCGGAAATACTGAAGGTAACTGTAAAATTCTCGTGTTGCACCCCTATATCGGTTAACAATTATTTCTGTACAAACAAACGAGGGTAACTTGCCTTTCAGAGCCTTATTAATCTCCTCCCGCAGTCGTTTGAACGCCTTATCTTTCCCTTCACCGTAAAGCAGCGGCATTTGGATGTCGAATATGCCTAAAAGCGAATACGCCTTGTCTTCGGCGCGCGTAGTCTCTCGGTTTTCCGCCCATGCCATGCGCTCGCGAACGGTACAATCAAATAATGAGCTACCTCGGAGAACTTTGACCGGGATTCCCGTAACGTCGCAGATGAGCCGTTCTAGAGATCTTTTGTTCCCTAGGTACATATCCTCTCTAGAGAAAAATTCAACTGACCCCGGGGCAAGAAGCTCTTGAAGGGTCCATCCCCGAGTGAACCATCTACTCTTCCGAAATACCATTTCCCAGGGCTGATAATCGGGCTTCTCGCCAGACTGAAAGGCAGGTCTCGAGACATCCGCAAGATAAACATAGCATTTAGCTGCATTGCGGTACCATCGGAACATGGAGTTAATGGCTTCCGTAAGTTCGGCGCTGCTGGACTTGTCAATGTAGCACGTATCCACCTAGAAGAATTTCAAGCCGTCACGTTCGGCCTGTTCGCCGCAGAACCGGATTTTATCATAACCGCGCCTGCGGGTACTGGTTCCGTTCATCATGTCCTTGAAGCTAACCTCTTCGGCATCCCATGTATGTGAAAGTATTGAATATCGGGGGATATCGCCGCCAATAAAGTCTTTACCGAAACCCAAGTCGTCTTTGACAAGGCTGAAGTCGCCGTGGTCGCTGCGCCTCAGAAGATGCATAGTTTGGATGGGATATTGAAGGATTAGGTGAGTAGGAAGTAGGGTCAAATCTTCTCTCGCCAACTGTATTTCACCCTTTCTATTCAATCGATCTATTCTGTTAAGCATCAGGTTTAAGCCGTTATCCCAGAGGTCCAGTATAAGCCAGGGCTGTTAGGCACTTCGCGTGCGGGGTTCGACTCAGACGGTTGCAGGGAGACGTTGGGCTACGTAAAGGAGGCTCAGCTTTCCAACGGGTGCCCTACCCGGTGATAATCGCCGAGCCCTATCGCCGACCTAACCAAGCCTACCCAATTTAGCACGGTTAAAAACCTGGCTAATCTGTCCAAGCATTAAGTTAGCTTTTCCTTTTACCTACTTGCCTTGTCTGACCAATACCGTAGCATCTACGACTCGTCACACCATCGCAAATATCGCCCTCCCGCATTGCCATGCCCCGTCGCAGCTCGCTTCACGGCGCCCGGCATAGAATTTTTGAAGATACAATTATCACCATGGACGTCGGCATGACGCCCGGGTACCAGCTCGTGAACGGGACGGCCTGCGACACCCCGCCGTAGCCTCGGCCCTCTTTCGTCCAGAATTCTGGTAAGATAGGCCTTCCATCCTATTTCTTCCACATACCCGTAGCGGCCAGCTAATCAATTCACTATTCCCCACTAGTTTTCCTCACGGCTGCCACACCGAATTCGGAGAGACAGCCGACGAACTGCTTTCATCGATGAGGATCCGGCTGTTCTGTTACCTCCCCGGCGGTGCCCAGCGAATCCCCATCTGCCTCAACCAAAGCTCATGGGGACGACGAGCCCGGCATGTGCTACAACAACATCATGTGGCTGACCCTTCGACGGCGGCCTCTTGCCGGAGCCAGTGGTGGATTTTAGCCAGCATACTGTGGTGAACGTGACCTCCGCCACGGAGGCCTAGGTGGTGTATGCGCGGTTGATGGCCAACGCCGGCGGCGTTCAAGATGAGTGGCGGCGCATCCAGGCGTCCATACACTGGATGACATGTTTAGCGAGGCGGTCCATCCGCGGACGGGACGGTGTACCGGCAAGCACTAGCTCAGCTGTCCTAGGGTCATGATTGCAGCCGCGCATTGTCGATTGGAGGCGGGGATTGAGCTCGAAACTTTGGCGCACAATGGGTGTACGGGGTGTTAAAGACGTGAGGGAGAGGAGTAAACTGATTAAGTGTGCATACGAATATGGAGATTCTTGCCTCTGCCTTGTTGATACTAGAAATCAATAGACTGCAAGCTACGATGCGCGAGCATAGCCTCGGAGAAGTCCCATTGGCGACGAGGACGGAGGCGGTCCGCCTCCAAAGCGAGCCTTGCGGACGCGCCAGTTGCGGTCCGCGTTGTGAGACACCGCATGCTAGCTCATCAAAAATACCTCAAGCTAGACGCGGCTCTAAATAGGACCCTAGAACGCCAAGGGTAAGGATGGCGTCGCCAACCCCGCCTCTCATCCATATCGTCGGTGCGGAGTGGAGTATCGTCTTTCCATACAAATAGACTTCGTGGTGGTATTTCCCCTGGAGGCGACCGTCGAGAGCTTTTGGAAAGCAGAGTCTTTCCTCCCTAGAGTTTGGTCGCCAATTTAACAACCTCGATTGAATCTGGGAAGCTGAAGATGATCCTCAACTGTTTCCTCCTCGCCGGGCACCTGAGCCTTGTCGGTCTAGTCCACCACGCCCAGGCTGCCGTCCCGTCCATCCCCCACGAAACCCCTGGGGGCGCATTTCCTTCCAAAGGCATCTCCCCCCTGCCGACCAACCTGCCCTTCAACCCAGCAGAGCTGTTCAAGCGCCAGGAGGACAGTTTCACGACCTTAACAGACATCTACGCCCCGGACCGGACCTGCGGCTACGTCTCGGGCAGCGCAGGCGCGCACCTCGTGTGTGACATGGGGGCCACGTGTCTGTTCCTCCTCGTCGACGGGGCCCCCGGCGGCAGGGCGTGCTGTGAGGGCGAAGATACGTGCTCGGCGTCAATAGAGTGTTATGATCGGACGGCGGCGACAAACCTGGCGAGTTGTGATGAGTCATGTCAGACGAACAGGTTTTATTTAAAGTGGTGAGTTGAGAATTCTTTTCTAGTTCCGTCGTGTGGGTGTTTCTTCTCCGGGGGGTTTGGATTCAGGGATGGAAGAACGAAAGAAGCAAATTAAGGCCGCTGACCTGGCGGCGAACGGTTGATCTTGGTGCAGCACAGACAGGGATGAACCATTCTGTCGCACATACGAATACCCCAGCGGGGTGGTCGATTACGAATGTGGCTCCACGAGGCCCCCGGATGTTATCTCCGTCCTCTTCACGTACGACGGGCAGAGCACGCGAACCATGACGACGGTGCACGTGGAAAATGGCATCACTATCACGGTGTTTCCCACGTTAGATCCCACCACTCCCCCTCCCCATCCCCCTCCCCCTC
>QJNU01001078.1:0-14277 GCA_004154915.1 Monosporascus ibericus | reverse complement strand
CCAAAAACGCTTGCGTATATAGGTTGGGAATTCTGCTGGTAATCGTTTTCTTATCGGTCGGCTTTAGTTCTTGCGAAATGGGGGTAATATTAGCTGGGACGCGTTGGGGGATAATCGGTCGCAGGCGGGTTAGGAGGAAAGAATGGCAATATAGCGTCCGCAACAAACCTTGATATAATGCGTGCACTTGTTGCAGAGCTGTAGATATGGTCAGCGAAAAAGAATACAGTTAATTTGGATCAATTAAATATGTTGTGGTTGAGTTATTTGGGTTAGTTTTTAAAGGGTGCCAAAAAGTGTACAGCTCGCTCGTGTGTACAGCTCGCATGTGTAAAACGTTATACCTTTTTTACTAAACTAAATTAATTATAAAAAATACGATAAAGTTTAACCGCTTAGCCGTAATTTTTAATTTACTAAGAAACGCATTATGTTATCCTTTTTATAATTATTTAAAATCTTAAGTTAAAAACGAAATATATCTAATACTTAAAACAAAGTCCTTTAAGGAATATACTAATAAAATAATTATTACTAACCGATGTATTTTTAACAGGTACTTCGAAAGAAAAGGAATTAATAAACGAAACGATAATAAAAACTTTACTAATTAAACCAAAAAAGAATAAAGGTAAGCTTTAAAAAAAGCAAGTACCGTTTTAAAAAAGCCTAAGAAAAATAAGTTTAACATAAGATGTTTTAACTATAACAAAAAAGGACATTTTAAAAGCGAATATCGCTTTCTCGTAAAGAGGAACTCTAAAAAGGAAAAAACCTTTAACCTTAGAAAAAAGCCAAAACGGCTAAACAAAAAAGCGACAATAAGGCAAAAAAGGAAAAAGAAAATTCAGTTCGACTTTTTTCTAACCAAAATTTACTATCGCCATTATTATGCAAATCCAGAACGACATTGCATAATACGAAAATTATCTTATTTACTAAAACTTTAAAGCGAAAACCTATAAATATCACCCCGGATAAACGGGCTTTAAAATAACTATAAAGTTAAAATACCTTTATTATCTTAACATATTTTTGTATAAAATACATAATGAAAATGGTTAATTCCGACCCGACGTTAATAATTACGAATAGTTATCCCCGAAGTTTTACAAACTTCATGAATATACGGTATATACTAAACCCCGAACAAATTAATATAAGTTTTTACACTTTACGGTTTATTACCTTAATGATTATTTCGTTTATTTCGGAGCTAAAGAAATTAACAACTTTTGGCCTAAATAAAACGAAAGAATACTTACCGAACCAAATAACGAATAAAGATATATAAAAGTTTCCCGATAACCAAAATACCCCAGGTTTTATTATTTACATTCCGAATCAGAATGAAGTTAAAAGGTTATATCGCAAAAGTCCTTATATTACTTTCAGACGCTCTATATCTAACACAAATTCCTAAATATAAGAACACCTTTTTCGAAGGTTCATACCTTTAACCTGACGATTCGAAAAATGCAAAACTAAAAGTTGAACCCGAAAAGAATAGTTACATTCGAATGCCAGTTCGGCAAAAGAAAAATGATATAAGTACATAAATAATCATTATGTTAAATACGTTACAAAAAAAGGCCGAAAATAAAAACTCTTCTTCGTAAACAAATAATCATAATTCAAAAACGCTAAAGGCGCTTAAAATTAAAATATCGAAAGGTCTTAATTTACAAAACCTTATATAAAGTAATGAAATCTTTATGTAACAAATTAAGATTCCTTTCTAATATAAAAATAAAACGTTTAAAGCTAAAACCGGTTTAAAACCGAAAGTAGCTTTATCTTTCCCGCGGCAACAAAAAAGCATCAAGTTGCTTAAAAATATAAGTTAAAGTCTTACAAATTACGCATAACAAACGGAAGCCTATCTAAATATAAAAATAAACAAATTTTCGAAAATTTAAAAAACTTCCCGTCTAAATCCAAAAACACCAAAAACGAATCTCGTTAAATATTACCTATGTTTCTGGACATAACATTATCTTAGAAATGCCATAACTCCTCTCCAATAATCTATATATTAATTAAAAACACGAAACACTTTCCTAGGGAAGCAAGAAAAAGCTAGGTAAAGAAAACGATTAAAAGATTTGCTATATCATCAAAGAAATACGAATATCAAATCAAGCTAAAACGGTACCACCTTTATACCAAGGATTCCAAAGATAGTTTAAAGATAAAAGAAATTACGAATTACCATTATATGGTTAATAAGATTACCGGATACCCATTAAAGAAATACATTACCTTAACCTTTATAAGATTTACTATATAAACCTGTAAAAATTAAAAGCGTTATAAAAAACCATTTAACTTAACCTGAAAAGAAAATACATTTAACCTTTTAACTTTTTTATTGGATACCCCGTCCTTATAATACCAAAAACCAGAAACCAAAAATAAAAGATTAACGCAACCAGAAACTCAATTTTTAGAAAAATTAGTAATTATAAATAGCTATACAATATTACCATTAAAAATAAATACCCCCTAATCTTTATAAAGATATTAAAAAAAAGTAAACAAAATTAAATAATTTACTGTATTTAATTTTCGAAACGGTTACTACTGTATCAAAACGGCTAAAAAATAAAAATAAAAAACGACATTTAAAACGATATATGGATTTTACCAATACAGAATAATACCTATGGGACTTACTAATGCTCCCGCTGGTTTTTAACGCTTAATTATAACTACCTTACGAAAGTTTCTAAACAAATTCGTGTTCGTCTACCTCGACGATATTCTTATTTATTTCGAAACTTTAAAAGAATATAAGAAACATATAACTTAAATACTTAAAACCTTAAATAAAACGAATATCCGAATTAACCTTGCTAAAAGCGTATAGTATATACAAAAGTTAAACTTTTTAGGATATATATTTACCCCCCGCCATATTTAAATTTAACGTTTTAAGATAAAAGTAGTTAAAAACTGGCCTATTTTTAATAAAAACGACCGTTACCGATATCCGATAATTGTTAGGATTCACGGGTTACGTACGCAGCTTAATTAAGCGATACGAAAACATAATTAAACTATTAACGAAACTTATTACTAAAAAATACGTTAAAAAAGTTTAACTTCTTAAAAGATGGGAAAAAACGTTCCAAATCTTAAAGGGTACAATTATTAATAAACCCATAATAAAATTATTTAATGCAAAAAACAAAAAAAAACCCCTTTAAAACCGGACGCCTTAAATTATATACCAAGTACTGTCCTGGAATAATTAAAAGATAATAACAAGTGGTACTTAATGGGTTATTATTTAAAGGCATTCCGAAATACAGAACTTAAATACTCAATTTATGACAAAACATTATTAGTAATTGTTAACGCCTTTAAAGAATAAAAGCCTTTACTTAACGGAATTAAAAACCCCTTTAATATTTACTTCGATTATAAAATCCTTACCCGATTCATAAAGCCATAAAAACTAAACAAACGGTATAAAACGTAAATAATTTTCATACTAAGGTTTAACTAGAAAATACATTATATCACGGGAAAAGAAAACCTTTAAACGGATATTTTTAATTATAAATGCAATTATAATTCCAAAATTCCCAAGCGAAGCATGCAGATATTATAATATAACAAGGATAGCATTATATAGTTATGCGAAATCCTAAAAAAATTGATCTTTAAACTTTTAACAGAATTTCGAAATTCTTACGATATGAAGAAAAAAAGAGTTTAATAGCTAAAAGGATAACTAAAAAACTAATTACTATATAATAACAAAATTTATATTCCCAAGAACTAATAAAAATAATTCGTAAAGATATTTTACGAAAACTTACTATATAAACATTAAGGAATCTTCAAAATTATCCGACGGCTATAGGAAAAATATAACTTCCCAAAGTTACGCCGAATAATTAAAAAGATTATCAAGAATTATAACCTTTATAACAAACCCAAGGTAGCACGGCATAAACCTTACGGGCTGTTGTAACCTACCGACATTCCCAATAAAGTATGGAACATCATAACTTAGAATTTTATTATTAACCTTTTTCTGTCTAAAAACCTAATTACGAAAGTCGAATACGACAAAATCTAGGTGGTCGTTAATAAACTTACTAAATATAAATATTTTTTACCTTTTAAAAAAACTGCAACGGCAAAATAACTAGCTTTTATATTTATCCGACAGTATTTCCATAAATACGGAATACCAAAAAACATCATTTCCGACCGAAACAAATTCTTTACGTTTAAATTTGGCACCAGCTTTTTCAAACAAATAGGTATTAAATTTAAGTTCTCGATAACTTATTACCATTAAACGGATAATTAAACGGAACGGCTAAACCAAACCCTGGAATAAGACTTTCGAAATTATATCAACTACTAAAGAAACAATTAGGTAAAACTGTTATCATTAACATAAGCAACCTATAATACGTTTATTAACGAAAACATAAGCATATCCCCCCATATAACTATATACGGATACGAAAGAATAACTTAATAACATAAATAATTAATACACAAAATCTTATAATCATCATAATAACTTCCCGAATAAAAATAATAATAACGGAAATTAAAGCAATACAAACTTGATTATAAACCGAGTTATAGTTTCTCCAGCAAAAATAACCTAATATTATATTAAAAAAGAATTAAAGGATTAATTTTAATAAAAAGAAACAAGGTCTACTTATTAGGTCAAAAATAAAACGTAACGTCGAACATCTTATAAATTAAAACTAAAAGGCCTAATAATAAGTTTAATTTTAGAAGGCTTGGCCCGTTTAAAATTAACTATCAACTATCACTACTTAACATAATAAAAATACACCTTATTTTCCACATTTCCTTACTAAAACTAATACTTAAAAATGTCCCGTTAAAAATAACCTTAAAAATCGAAAAAGACGATAACGAATACAAAGTCGAAAAAATACTAAACTCTAAAATAATTAAAAACAAAATCCAGTACCTAATTAAATAAGAAAAATACTGATACGAAAAAAACATTTAAAAGTTACTTAACGGCCTAACAAATACGATGGACCTAATTAAGACGTTTTACTGCCAAAATCCTAACCGACCGTTTCCAGCGTAACCAAGGTTATAGGCGACAAAGGTCCCCCGCTTAAATCTAAACCTACGGCGTTTTAATCGAAAAAAGTAAACGCCTCCGCAATAACGTTTATCTCGGAAGCAAGTTACGCCTGCTTTGCCTCTATACAACGTTATTCTTCTTCCATCTTTTCTCGTTCTTTTAATTAATTTAACTTTAAACCCCTTTTTAATAACTTTACTGCCCTTTTCTTAAAAGAATCCTACTAAAAGCGCAACCGCCTTAATCTCCTAATAAACTTTAATAACTTTTCGTTTTGTTTACGACGTTCTTTTTTTTACAGCTTTCTGGTACGCCAAAAACTCGTCCTTTAAGGCACGTTATTTCTTTTGCAATCGATCGTACGTTTCGTTTATCTTTTTAACGGAATTTATAATTAAAACGTTACAAAAGGAACGTTAACGACGAATATAACAATTACAATATAAAAACTCGGGAACATAAAAACAATCGGTTTAACTAAGCCGAATATAATTAAAACAAAGAAAAACTTTAATATTAAACTTCTTAATTAAATTAGCACGAATATTACGAAAATCGCGTTAATTTAAACGAAGCTTTTCTTTTCTTTTTCGATACGACTTATCATGATAAAATTAACTGAAAAATCCCCTAAAAAAGCTTTTTCTAACAAAAACAAAGGTAACCACATATGGTTCTTATCTTTAGAACAAATATCCTTAAAAAGGGGAAATAATGTTACAGAAATAAAAGTTCCTATCTTAAAAAGACCAACTTTCGGGGCTTAGCTTATACCCGTTACGGGTAAACCTCGGAAGGAAAAACTTAACTCTGAAGGTAATCTGGTTAATCTAGATAATCTAGAACCAGATCACATAAATTATACAAATCCACGACACACTCATTAAAGGACAATTAAATATATATAAACCAAATTCTCTATATAAATAACACCTACTTAATTTCGCTCCTTAGCTATTAATCTAAGCCTATAGCCAAAGGTAACCGTTTTTTATTATGGAAAAAGTCTTTAAACCTCTTCAATGAATAATCCCTTAGTAAATCATTTTTCGCCCTATTATTACCTGCAAATCAAGACCCCTTTGCAGATACTGCTCATACTTCCAGGTGGATATATAACAAGTTCGTTACATTTTCGCCCAATCGGGTCTAGCACCCCTGCTTTTAATTGGTTTAAAATTCGGCGGGTGTTATCGTTTCCGAATTAGGTTTAGCTTAAGCGGCTAATTATGGGCCCGTAATACGTATATAAATATCTGCGTCGGCTTTTTATTATTATAATGTTTTTTATAATAACCTTTTATATCGATAAGTTAATTTTTAATAATATAATTTAACCGAGTTTTATAGGTTATATATTATACATTATCCGTTAAGATATTTATTTAAAAAAGGTAATTAGCCTTTTATAAAAAGTCGATCGCTAAATAAAAGGTTATGAAAGTTACTTAAGCGTATAATATTCATATTACCTTAAACGAATATCCGGAGCGTTACCGAAACGTCCTTTATTTTACTTACGTTTTTCGGCCTGTAAAAAACTTTGATCCTTTTTATATAAATTAACGAAAAATACGTTACGTTTTCTTTATTCCTTCCTTAATTATAATCCTAGGTCGGCGGGTTATCCGTTATTAAGTTTATATTTATCATAATTATTAATATCTTACAGTAACGTCCCATATCACCTCCTCGAACAAACCACCTCGTCGTACACTTTTTAGCACTCCGTTATAACAAATTTAAACAACTTCACCATAACACATCCAATTAATTCAGATTAATCGGATTCTTTTTTACTAGACGTATCTACAACTTTTTCTCAATTACGCGTATTATATCCGGGCTTGCCGCAAACGCCACACTTTCGTTCTTTCGTTTTAACCCTTTTGCGATAATTACCTTCAGCCGCTATTAGCTATATTCTTTTACCACCCCCTTCCTTTTCGGCCAAAAAAGCTTGTCCTTTTTATTTAATAACTATTCCTCTTTTTTAAAAACGTTTAATTTTAGTTTTCTAACGTTTTCTTAAGATATAGTTCGTTTCGCGTAATTAGGTAGTCTTTTTTTAAAAAAAAGCAACTTTGTGCAAAAGTAATAAGTAATTTTTCCTTAAAAGATTAACCGATTTTATTATTCTTGTCGGCGAGCTACCTTGGTAATTTTTAATCTTTCTTTGCAAATAACGTTCTTATTTCGTTATTTTAAGGATAATTTTAACGGTTTTTGCGGAAGAGGAAAAATGGAACCGACGGAAGTAAGCGGCGAGACCGTCGGTATAAGTATAACCGGAGGAACGGCTAATTCGAAAAGGACGCTATTAAAATCGAATAGAATAAAACTAGCTTTTGTAAATCCGGATTTAATATTATCGAACGTTATAATAGCTTTAAACGTATCGTAAAAACCGACAAGGAAATCTTTTTTTCACGATATGGGTATGGTAACGTCTCATTAAATCTTCGATATAAAGCGAATAAACGCGTTTTAAAACAAAAAAATAAAATACGTTAAAAGACTAAAGCCGATAGGAAAAATACGCGGGGATCCAAAAAGTAATAATATCGTTATTCGCGTAATATCTTTCGAATTTGATTAAATAATAGCTTTCGTAACCGTCGAGAATAAAAAGACGTTTCGTTTTGTTTGTACGCGTTTATGTATATTTATTAAAATGTTAAATTTAGCTGAAAACTAATTCTTTTATTTTCCAACTATTAGGACTGGTATTAACCTTTTAATCGGCTGGTAATTAGTTATCGCGATATTAAAAATTAAGGTAGGGTTTTTCCGTTAATATAATAAATGGCGGTAAAGCCCAACTTCGTAACTTAATAACTTGTAGAACTGTAACCTATTCCCGATTACCTTATTATACTTATTTAAATTTTTTACGTCTTTTAACATTTATAATTACCATACCCGATACCATACATAATCTCATCAAAAAGCTAATTTCGTCGAAGTTATAAATATCCTTTTTTACGATGCCGTATTTTACGATAATAGCCTAAATAAGTTCGAACTATTTACGAAGTATTTCTGGATTTTCGTATAAGATCCGTTAATAATCTCTCTTCCGATTTAAATACGTTTAAAGCATTTTTTGCCGTTTAACAAATCTCGACGCCTAGTTAATTTCAACGCCTTTTACGCCGCGTTAAGTAAGCAATAAATTCGCCATATCTTTAATATATTAAAGCCGAACAGGAAACGCTCGCGCCTTTAAATCGAGGATACGGTTAATAATCGACTTTGTTTTCGGTCGGCGTTAGTTTTCGCAAATTACGGATAATATCGGCTCGGGAAGGTTTATAATTAATTCGGGTTTTTAACGTAAACGAAGGGATATCGTATATAAAACCAAGCCGTTTAAAACTAAGTTTTGGGTCTCCTTTTTTAGCCTGAACGGCCATGTTCATTCTCGTTTCTTTTGTAAGGCGTTCCATAACATTGGTGTTGAAAAATAAGCGATTAAAGTTGGATGGTTGCACTAGCTAAAAAAGTGTCCGATGAGGTGGTTTGTCTGAGGAGGTGGTGTGATACGTTAAGTATTTAAGGTTGCCTTTATATTATATAATAAATTCTTTTTTAACGTTATTTTTACGTAGTTCGTAAATATACTTGAAATTCATTAAGTAATGTTTTAACTTTACGAAGTTACTTTTAATTACGGTTATAGGGATTTTAATCAGTTCTCGCTTTTTTTAGTTTTTTTTACACGGCTTTATTATTATTAATATCTCATTTAATGATTATTTATAATTAGGAAAATGTTAATATAAAAACTTTATAAATTTGAGTTGAATACTTTTATGTTGAATGTAAGGAAGTAAACTTACGTTATTTTCTCGATTTTTGCCCGTTATTTATATAGTTCGTTAAACGTCCAGTTTTGCGGCTCTTTGGGTTTTTTCGGAATAAAGATAAATTACTTATAAAAGTAAAAAGTCTCATTATACAAGTACTTTTTCGAAAGACTTCTACGTCTTTTATACGTTGCTTATTAATTATTTATACGCCGGATTTATTTCCGGAAGTAAAGATATCGTTATTATTTTTAAAGTCTTTATAAATGCTATATAAGCGCTTAAAAAAGGATTTTAATACTAGTAAATAAATATTATAATTACGAGAATTCATATACGCTCTGAACGCGTAATTTCCGCGCTTTATATACGTAACTTTAAAGCTCTAAATTTCAAAATAAATTAATAGGTTTCTAATTCTTTAAATAATATCAATATTATAACCCGCATATTACCTATATTTCTATTATTATAATTCGCCCTTTTATTCGTAGGTTATTAATAAGTTACGTAGCCGTAATTTATCAGTTAAAAACTTTTTAATTCCGAAATGGCTTTATTAAAAATTTAACGTTACTTAGCGGTTATTCGTAAGCTATTTAGGAACAAACCTTTAAATATATCTTTTCCGTCAGGTACGTTATATTTTAAGTCCGTTCTCAATTATAAAATCCCCGTATTTGTTTTTAAACTCCTCAATGACCTTTATATTTTCGAACTTTTTGAACGGCTCCTTAATAAACTTCACGTAACTCATTTATTTAGTTAGGACTTCCTTTTGAAAACCCATTTTGATCTTTTTAATACGGCCTTACAAAAAGCAATTTATTACGTATTTTAGCTCCTTGTGTTTCCGTTAATAATTTGGAAAATTAAATATTTACATTGATTTAAAGCAATAAAAGATTCGTACTTACGCGCTTTCATAAATCTACGTAAAAGCGGCTATATATCTTTGCTAACATGTTAAATTTTATTACGTTTAAGTTTATTACTTTCGTTATTTGATATTTCGCCTAAAGTTAATTTAACTCTTTTATAGGTTATATAATAACGACGTTTTTAAGAGATAATTATACATTACTTTTTACCTTGTACATTCCCGTAAAAAATAACGCTTATTCGTTACCTTTTATTACGCTTATTAAATAATTATTATAACCCTTTAAAAGAGCTTAATACTTTTTTGTAGTCATTATATAAAACCTTCGGCTTTTATATAAAACTCTTTAGCAGGTATTCAGTTATTTTTTATTTACGAAACCAGGTTAATATAATAACCGTAAAGCAGGAAATATGGGCTTAATTTTATTAAAGTCGTATCACGGTTATTAATCGTAAATATCGTACTCAGAAGAAACTTATTTTATTCTTATTACGCGTATATTATAAAGGTTCGCAAATAAGTTAATACCTTTTAATTTACTATTTTCGTAACGTCGTTAATTTTCTGACACAACGTAGCCGATAGGCTTCATTTTATCCTTATTGATTCCTAAAGCCTTTTTAAAAATCTTTTTATTTAATTGCTTTTTTTCTTACTTATAATAACCATGGAAAAAACATAAAACTTTTAATACGTTTATCATAAATATCGCTTTTAAGGTAATTAACTTAAATAATCGATTCATTATAAATATTAAAAAATGTAAATCGTATTTAGAAACGGTTAGTAAGTTGATTATAAAATCGATTAATAATTTGTTACGAACCGTTTAAAAATTAATAATAGCTTTAATAACGTTTATTTCTATTTTTCCATACGTTTTTATAATCGTATACGTTCTAATTCCTGCAAAGCCTTCTAACTATACGGTATATTCCGGGCTAAACAAAGCTTTTCATAAATACCGTTATCGTAGGTTCTTTTTCCGGATGCCTTATTATATAAGAATTATACGTATTTTAAATTAAGACCGTTTTAAATAGCTTCTAATCTGGAATTTATAAACGTTCGCGAAATTAAGGTAATTTTTAACGATTAATAAATATTCCGCGATCGATATTAATAACTTTAATTTTGCGAGAAAATTACCTTCGCTTTCAATAACAACAAAAATAATTCCAACGTAACTTTTATTATGTTTTAATATTATATCCTAAGTTTTGTAAAAGTTTGCATAATGTTAAAATATTTACGTGCTTTAAAGAAATTTATTTTTAATCGTACCTTGATTATTAACCCGTAATAGCTCGTTTATACCGCTTTCGCTTTTCGTAAGTAACGAAAAAAGCTATTTATTCATTAATAATTAAATTTTCGACCTGCTTTTTTATTAACTGTCTTTTCCACCATTATATTTTATTCCTTACGCGAAAACGTATTACCGTTAATATTTAAGCGGCCTACGCGGAGTTTTAAATAAAATTTAAATCGAAAAGGTTTTTCGGATTATCTTAGTTAACGTTCGTTAAACTTTTTAATAATTATAAAGTATTTTAAGTTTTTATAATTGGTAATTACCTTAAACGGGATTATAATGTTACGTAATTTTATATCGTAAACCTTCAAATAATTAACTATAACTAGAAATCTTTTATTGCAAATTTCTTAATTAAACTTAACGGCGTTTAATATTTTCGAATAATAAACGACTGGGCGTAATTGGTTTTACTCATTAGTTTAAAATCAATATTTTTCATAAATGTATTTAAAGTAGTCCGTTTTTGTTATTATAAGGTTTTAGGGTTTTATTATATAAGGATTAACTTTAATATAAAAGGTTCTTAAATTATTTAAGCGCCTCTACTTTTTTCTAACGAAATATTATTTATTTTCGAGTTAGAATAATTAAGGGGATTATTAATTCCGTATAACGAGTTATAGATTAGCGGTAATAGCTAGTAAAGCTTAAAAAGTTCCGTACTCTTCGTAATATTCTGAGAATCTTTTATTCCCTAATTACACATAACCTTTCTGGATCCATGCGTATTTCCCGTCTTATCTTTATAATAAACCTCAAGTATTTCGTCGCTTTAACGGCAAATTCGAATTTAAATATATTAAGATTAAAGCTTATTTTCTTTTAAAAATTGGTTTAAACCCCTTTTTATTTTTGCATATAGCTTTTCTTAAATTCGGAAAAAGAATAAGAACGTTATCTATATCAGCGCAATAAAAAGCATTTAGGTATTACCTTATTATTCCCTTTTTATATCGCCAAAACGTTATAGGAATATTATATAACCCGAATAATATTATTAACAATTCGAATAACTTAAAGCGCGTTCGAAAGGCGGTTTTATATTTTTCTTTTTTTAATAATCATTTTTTAAAACGCTATTCGTACGTTTACCTTTATAAACTATTTCGCGCGAGATAATATTTTTAAGATTTCCGTAATTAAAGTTAAAAAGTATTAATTTCTTGCGTTTATCGTATTTAACGTCCAATAATCGTAATAAAAACGTAATTTTCTTTTTAGTTTTCTTATAAATAAAAGAGGGGTTATTAGGAAATTGTTAATACAAATATATTTTCTATTAATAAATTATATTAAGATTTCTTGTAATGTTAATAATTTATTACGAATATGCTGTATAAGAGTCCTTATAATGCAGGTGTTTTTTGCCCAGTTTCGTTCCGGTATAATCGGATTTTATAATTAATTTCTTAACGATAAGGTAATAAAGCGTTCCTTAATTCTTTATTAAAACTCTTCCGGAATATCTTTAATTTAAATAGAAATCTTCTATTTATTAACAGTTTTTAGGCGCGTTAAGGCTTTATCAATCTCGGTTGCAGTAACTGAAAATAATTAAGTTTTTAATATGGCCTTTTTTTTTTTTTTTACCTACCGTAGTTGCGCCCCGAACGCGGTTGTTAAAATTATCTGCGTTTCGCGAGCTGCTCTTATGTAACTTCCTAACTTTTCATATCCTTTTTATAAACCTTTCTGCCGTTTATGCTTTTTATTATTATAAGATATTTTTCCGCGTAATAAATAACTTCGTAATGTTTTCTTTAAGATTTCTCTAACATTAAAAAGTAGTTTAAGCTATCGATAATATAAGTAAATGTTTTAACTTTAAACCTCTTGACGTTGTTTTTTATATACGTTATTTCCTGAATTTATTTTTAATATAGTTTGCTTTTTTCCCGAACATTTCTTAATCTTCATATTTTAATTAAAATGCGCGGTAACTTTAAGCGTTTTGGAAGCTTTGTATTTATTACGGCACAGTACTTATATACTTAATTAAGATAAACATCGATAATAAATAATAAGCCGTCCATATTTTCGTAATATTTATCTCCGCCTAGGTCGCATCTCGCCCCTAAACGCGCCGATATTTGGGAATTACTTTTTTTTTTCAGTTTCCGATCCCAGCCTTTCGAAATCGGGAGGTTTTAACGAGTTAATTCCGTTTTGCGGTTTTTCGCGGCCAGCTAAGGTAGCGATTTACCCTACTGTTAAAATAACCGTGTCGCAAGTATAAACCTTTCCTCCTTACGAACGTTATTTTTTCTTTTTTAAAAAAAAACTTAACGCTTACGTTATTTAGACGCGGAAAACGAAGCCCGCGTTTTTCGACCTTATCGGCTTATAATTAAGATTTCCGATATATTTATATCGCCGTTTAAGATAATTAAAGATTTCTTATCGTTATAATAAAGAGTTATAAAATTATTAATCCTATTATACCGGCTTATTTATTTGAAGCGCCTTACGATTTTCATAACTTTATTTACTAAAGCGTTTTAATTATTAAGTAAATTTATTAAAATGAATATTTAATTACGCTATTTATTTAAAGCTTCCTTTAAAACGTATGTTTTATATTTATAAGTTACTTTATATCCTCCGTATCGGCTAATAATTTGTCGAATATTTTAAAAGAATAGGCTTTACGTTATTTATTTATTTTAAGCTTTTAACTTGTTTAGCAACTCTTTCCGACCGGTATTAAGCGTTATCGTATTCGTATAACGTTTAAAGGAAATTTATAAAGTTTTAATTACCGTTTAAACTTTTAATAATATAACATATAAAACTTAGGCGTTATATATTACCTTTTAACCTTTCGTAAATAACGTAAAATTAGTTTTAAACTTTTCCGGTTATAATAACGGCTTTCGTTTAATTCTAAACCTCGATTTAATTCCTGAAGTTAATTTTAAAATAAAAATCAGTTAAATTTATAATTACTTCGTTAAAAACGTAGAACCCATTTTCACGGAAACTTTGTTCTAAATTTATAACTGGTTAAGGATTTTTTGTTAAATAATAAACTTATTTTAAAATTATTTAATTACGTTCGTTAAATTCTTATTAATAATATATTATTTTTTTACGTATTTTTTAATTAAAAAGGTTTTTTTTTTTTTTTTTTTTTTTTTTTTTTTTTTTTTTTTTTTTTTTTTTT
>QJNU01001077.1:0-14278 GCA_004154915.1 Monosporascus ibericus | reverse complement strand
TATTATTATTATTATTATTATTATTATTATTATTATTATTATTATTATTATTATTATTATTATTATTATTATTATTATTATTATTATTATTATTATTATTAACGTACCACATAATTAAACGGACCAAACAATTAAGCGGACCAATTTTGCGAACATCCTAATTACCTAATTTTAATTACCCATTCCTTAATACCAATAATATGGAACAACTTATTAAAAAAGCGAAAATGAACCTAGCTATTTAGGTTAAGAAACGAAATCCGAAACTTAATTATGCGATACTTAGTTTTATATATGAAATTACCAAAACGACGTTAAAGGCCCGATATAACGGTCGACGCATCCGAACCGATATTATCTATCCTAGGCAAATATTAACGCCGACCGAAAAGAAATTTATTATCGAAAAAGTTCTTAACCTAAATACGCGAGCGTTTTTTATCCGGTTTTAACATGTTAAAGATATGGCGAATTTATTACTGGCCTAACGGGTTACGACGCGCGTCGGAATTAATTAAGCGTCGAACTTTGTTAAACGGCAAAAAAAATTTAAAACGCGTTTAAATCGAAAAATCGATTATTAACGGATACGGTACGAAGATTTAAAGGTATTTCGTAAATAATTCGAACTCGTTCGGGTTATAATCGCAAAGTATGGCATCGTAAAAAAGGATATTTATAACTTCGACGAGACGGGTTTTTTAATAAGGTTTTTAATAATATCCGGCATAATAATTATAAGTATTAAAAAACGTAAAAGATTTAAATAAGCGTAATAAGGGAATCGGAAATGGGTTATAATTATTTAAGTTGTTAATTTGTAAGGTTAAGTTTTGCCGTTATTTATTATATTAACGGGGAAAACTTACCTTAATTTCTGGTATCGTAATAATTTATTACCAGCCGATTAAAAGGTTAGTATAAGCTATAATAACTAGATAACGAACGAATTAAGTTTAAAATGGATTTAACATTTTAATAAGTATATACGAACGCATACGAAAGGAACTAAACGTTTCCTTATCCTCGACGGCCACGAAAGTTACTATTCGATCGAATTCGAAAAATATTACGCGAATTACGGTATTATTACATTTTATATACCCGCGTATTTTTTTTATCGGCTTTAACCTTTCGACGTATTTTACTTTTCCGTTTTAAAACGCGTTTATTCGCTTTATATCGAAGGTTTAATACGACGTTATCATATTTATATCGCGAAAAAAATTTTCTTGCCGGTTTTTACGACGTATTTAAAGCTGCCATAACGTCCGATAATATTAAATTAGGATTTGCTAAAGCTGGATTTATTCCATTCGGTTTTAATAACGTTTTATCCGACTTAGAAATTCTTCCAGTTATATTTATATTAACCGTTTTTCCGTTTACTTCCGCCGGTTTTAGTTTTTCGTTTTTTGCGAAAATTTTTACAAATATCCGTAAAGTAATAAAACAAGAACGTTACTTATAAAGAAGGATCAGAAATTACTAGGGTAGTTCGCCGACAAGAATCGTTAAATCGGTTAATCTATTGGCCAAAAGTTACCTGGTGCTTTGGCATAAAGTTGCTTTCCTGGAATAAAAGGTTACCCAATTACGCGAAATTAATTACGTCCTTAGCAAACGTTGTAAAACTAAAAACAAACGTTTTCAAAAAGAAGGAATACTTATTATATAAAAAGGACAAGCTTTTCTGGCCGAGAAGGAAGGGGGTGGTGAAAAAATGCAGCCAACAACAACTGGAAAGGGTCGTCGTAAGAGGGTTGAAATTAAGGAACGGAAGTGTGGCGTCTGCGGCAAGCCCGGACATAATACGCGTACTTGTGAAGAAGTTGTAGATACGTCTAACGAAAAAGAATTCGATTAATTTTAATTAATGCGATATGTTGTTGTTAAATTATTTGAATTTGTTATTACGAGGTGCTAAAAACCGGTCCGCTTAATTGTTTGGTCCGTTTAATTGTGTGGTACGTTATTATTATTATTATTATTATTATTATTATTATTATTATTATTATTATTATTATTATTATTATTATTATTATTATTATTATTATTATTATTATTATTATTATATTGCTGTCGAAGGATTGATTATACGCGTTATAAAGGTGATCATATAAAAAATGATGTGTAAGTCAGAGGCTAAGTGGGGCCCCGACATTCTGATTCGAAACGGCAGTATACTGCACTTTATCTATACTTATTTCCTAGAGACAGACTTATATATAAGCGCTAGGCTAGTTAACGAACTATTAAATCTAATCGTACGATTTATCTTGGCAGAAATTTATTATATTCCAGTTCATCGGTATATTAGTTATATTCAGTATGAAACGACATAAGTTAGATCTAAAGTATTTCCCTCCATGTAGGTGTCACCGGATATAGTACGCGAACGATCCCTGAGGCTGACCAATAGCCTGAGCCAACACACCCCGCGGCTCCATCTTTTCAGAAACAGCCAATTGCTGGCCGCCCCAGAGACCACATCATTATAACGACTCAGGCCTTGGCTTTCGAAAACCCATTGCTGACATCCATTCAGTCGGTTCAAAATCCGTTAATCAAGGTCAGCTACAAGCCGCAAAATCAAATAGTCGGTCAGTTCCTTAAAATGGCACGCATTCGCTACAATGTGGCAGCCACCCTTGACGGATTCATTGCATCGCCAGACGGATCAACTGATTGGATCGTGGAAGACCCGACCATCGACTTCGCCGAGCTATTCTCTCAGTTCGACTCGTTCATCATGGGCCGCAAGACGTGGGAGACTCTGGTCGGCTTTGGGGACCAGAATCCGTTGAGGAACCTGCCAGGTGTCGAAATCTCCGTAGCTAGCACAACTCTCGATGGCAATGCCCCGGAAAATCGCAACGTTACCTTGCTACGGGACGAGGGAGAGATCCTCCAGTGGGCGCGCAGTCGGAAGGAGGGGGGTAGTGGAAAGGACCTGTGGGTTTATGGTGGCGGCGCGCTGTGCGAGATACTGCTTCGAGCTGGTTTGGTTGAGACTGTTGAGGTTGCCATCATGCCAGTGTTGATAGGGACAGGGATCAAGTTGATCGAGGCAAGAGATGGACAGAGCTCAAAGTGGCGCCTTTCGCTTCAGGACGTGAAGGCCTTGAAAAGCGGGATCGTCATGAGTCGATATCTTGTCCTTTATGGTTGATCTAGGTTGCCTAGTCTCCTGAAAGTGTTGTCTTCCAGCTGACCTCATCTCCTACACTCGCTATGGAGAGTTAGATATCGCAATGGCCTAGCAAGTGATATTGATTTGAAGCCGCCAACTCTCAACGGGCTTAACGTATCATCGAGGCATATGCACCGGTGTTGATGGGTATTTTCTTACACCTCAAATATCAGGGCTCGTATGAGTTGCTCGATTCAACAAATGGATACATGGGCAGGTATTTGACACATTAGTTCTGAATGCAATGCTGGAAGGATTCACTAGACAGCTATTGAAACGCGTTGAAGCGAAGGCGCTAGGTATGTATTTCAGGAGGTTTTATAGACGCCTTCGTCCTCTTTCGATGAAGGTAAGGAAGGGGCTAATAACTAGTTCCTAGATCTGTGTCTGTACGTTCCTTCAAGCTCCTTTTTATTTAGTGGTTCTTCTCACATCTTGGGAATCTTATTTCCCTTGGCTCAATCCTCTATTCAAGGATGAACGTCGTGTATTGTTGTCTTGGAGTGGACCATGACTGCCTGCAAGCACATTAGTCGACCTCGGAAGACAGCTAGACGTCTTCTTCCGCCTTTGATGTCACAGAAGTAAATAAATGTAAACCCAAACACAGAATTTAGATGCACGAGCATTATTTCCATCTTCTTCATACAGGATGATGCCTACGTCGGATTATACGAAGCAGTATATTCCGTATTCGGTGGAACCAGATTCCAGACCCATTCAAACGTAAAACCCCCTACCCCGATGGAAGCGCTAGCATTGTTCAGCTTCACTACCTTCCATACTAGGGTATAGCTGTAGCCATTCATCGGTTCCCCACCCTCAATTGTCCGGACAAAACATAAGCTTTAAAACCAGCTTCAAAGGCACTAGGTATAGTTGGGCAGGTCGGATTACAAAAGTAATCCGCATTAGCCATGAAGGAGTGAAAATGAGCGCCGGTCTTACATAAGCATACCACGGTTCGTATTTTATAAAACGGATAAAGGCCATATCACAAGACCTCACTGCCTCGAATGAACTTGACAATCTTGCGGAAGTTTCCACGTCTTCTCCTACTCATCACTCAAATGCTCGTCTTGATTGGACTTGGTCTTGGACTTGGTATCAGCCTCACAGCGGCCAAGCCGACTGACAAGGTTGCAACCAGAGCTCTATGGCAGCCGACCCCCGGCGAACAGTGGCAAATCGTGCTCTTTGAGGCTATTGATATTTCAGCCGGTCTTACACCTGATGTCCCTATCTTCGACATCGATCTATATACAAACACCGACCATGGGGAAGATCCAGAGCGTGTGATCGGGAAGCTGCACGATCTTAGCAAGAAGGTCATTTGCTACTTCAGCGCAGGCACGTACGAGCCCGACAGACCAGAATCCGACGAGTATGCCGATGAAGATCTTGGTGCTTCCTTGCCAGAATGGCCCAAAGAGAGGTGGGTCGATATCAGGAACGAGAACGTGCGGAATATAATCAAGGGAAGGATTGAGCTGGCAGCTCAGATGGGCTGTGATGGGATTGATCCCGACAACATGGATGGATACGTAAGTGTCCTTTATAACTTTCGCCCTTTCAATCGCCACGCCTTCTCAGTGAACTCATAGACCCACTGCATGGCACCCTTACTAAAATGATTCCAGAGTAATCAAAATGGAGGCGGCTTCAATCCACCTTTAACAGAGCAAGACTCCATTGACTTGGTCAACATGATGGCCGAACGAGCCAGGAGTCTGAACATGGCATTGGGTCTCAAGAATGCGCTCTCTATCGTTCCGGATGTCATTGACGTGGTGCAATTCGCCGTCAACGAGGAATGTGCCAATTATACAGAGTGCGTAGAGATGCAGCTGTTCATTCAGGCGGGCAAGCCCGTTTTCCACATCGAGTACCCAAAGGGCGTGGGCGAAGAAGACGGTCTCCCGGAGGATGTGAGGAGACTACATTGCGAGGCAGAGGGGACAGGCGGGTTTTCCACGGTCTTGAAGACATACGATCTCGACGGATGGGTGCAATATTGTGATGGCTCAATCTACGAGACACCTCTCGACTCGTAGGGCAGATGCCATACATTAAGGGCTGAGGTCTAGAACTTTTGGTTTTAATTACGCAATACATACCTCGTGGCTCTGAGCCTATATGATGAAAGCACCCCCATGTTTAGCTGCTACATAATGCTAGCAACCGTTATGCTGGTGAACTCGTAGGGAAGGTCGTATTAGTCCATGGTGCATAGGTCGGTTGCCGAGCCTATTTCGCCGAGGCTTCGGTGAGCTTTGAAGTATCGGTCTGGAACAATAGCAGCTTATTGCTGGAACATAGTTCTTGGGTTATCAGTTCGCCTACGCTGGTGACCCACTCTTAAGAGATTGACAAGACGTTATCCTAGGAAACATCTTGTCGCCAATCGACGGTCCTACGTCCTTATTTCTCGTTTTCGCTACTCTTAACGTTACATCGTCACCACCGGTAGAGAGCTTCGGCGCTTGAACCCGCGATACCGATCTATTGGGGATGCATATGGGTTGCATACAATAATACATCAGCCTTGCATTAACAAATGCCGATACGTTAAGAGGTCAGCTCAGCTCTGGGTCTTGGACATCCTTGGAAGAGCCTGAAAGTTGCATTAAACTCTCAGGCTGGGGGTTGCAGGCCGCAAACACGATGCGTTGGTGATATTGAGCGCGTCTTTCAGGGGCTGATTAGAAGGGAAGGACACTCAACCTCCCCGCATACGCCCAGCCGAGGGTTCCGCAGATATGAAAAGCGTGCTGTGTGCGGGATCTCTTTCTGAATGGTCTCGACTGGAAATAATGTCGCCATGATGTTTTCCCCCAGCCACTCAATGAATTTAGTCAAACGCTATACATCCGATCACACGTCTCTAGCAGCCCCTTTTCGTCGGATCCGATGACGGGATTGTCGACTCTAGACTCATCCAGGTATTCGGTATATGCCCGAGGGGTGCTACGGTAAAATAGTTTGGCTCAGGGATTGGTTCACAGGCCTGATCAACGAAATCTCCGAACTCGATGGTTAACCTCGGACCTTATACTCTAACGCTAGATCCCAGAAGAGAAGTAAAGAGTGGAGAGGATGGCTAAAGGTCTTGAGATGCACATTAAAAGACGACGAACAGAGGGCGACGGGCTATCCTATCATGTTTGTCGCATCCTGGGCGGAAACTCTTTCGGTGATCAACGCTGTGCTAGCGGCTATAATACCTGCGCCTACCAGCATATTGGTTCCTATTCCTGAGCGACAGTCAAGTGGTTCCCAAAATTGGAATCAAGCCCGCCTGTGCAATGCTACCATTGAATCAATAATCGCTGTAGGCGATGGCACATTCGGCTATCCATTATATCGCAACACCACAAGGCAAGTCTTCTTTCAGCACCAAGAGGAGTTGAAATAGATACTAATATATGGACGCATATAAGGCCGCTTTCTTCGCCGGGGAACTCAGTGGCGCATGCATGCATAGAAGCGACATTTTCGCATGACATTCTGGACGATCATCTAAACAACATATCAAAGAATCTTGGCCGGAGGAGTTGCTCCTTCGACTGCGTCAGTTGGAGGATACCGAGGCCATGAAGCTGGTCAATATGCCTCTCGGAGAAAACTCAAACGAGCAGACAATTGCCAACGTTCTGCGCGAGACAGCCACGAAGATGAAGGTTAAGATCATAAAACGGCTGCTTGATGACGGGGATGTATCCCGATCTATGCTTGAGGCTGGCCGAAGAAACCACACTTGAACTTACGCAAACATTGTTGACCATAGCTTCGCCAACGACGGCATCAGCAAGTCTCGAAATTCCGAAACTCCTTTACCGTAATGGAGCCCCATGGTCCTGTCAGGTGCCAAGGTGTGGCCACCTTTCCGGGGCGCAAGTGATCCACCAGCGTGGCTTTTGTGTATATACAGGGGCTTCGCCCCCGAACAGTTAGGAGAAGTAGGCATTAATCGTCATCCGTTTATTAACTATACTATGAACTACAAGATAGGCTGGTTCCTCTGCCTTTCACTCTGTACTTAACCCTTTTCTCTGACATGTTAATGCCTACTTCTCCCTCACTATTCGGGGGCGAAGCCCTATATACGCGCAAACCGAAGCCACGCTGGTGGGTCACTGGGCCCGGGAAAGAGAGTCACGCCTCGGCACCTGACAAGTCCGCCCTTATCTAGGTCTATTCACCAGCTGGCAAGGAATTGAAAAGGCCACCCCCCAAGTCCGCTCCGGTACTACGCTGCGAAAAGAAGAAAACACGCCAGAATAAACAGCGAACAGTTCTGAGGACCTATTGTGATGTATATTACCCAGTATAGAGCAGGGAGATGCCAAATGTAGGATGTAGAGTCGAGCGATATCAAGCCCATTGTCAACGATGGAATAGGAGCAGCGACCTCATGAGAAAACTAAATTAAGCGGACAAGGCGTTGTCAATTATGAGTTTCACCGTACCTCATGTCCGCCCATAGAAGAACTAATCTATGAGGAAGAGCCCGACAAAATCACGGGTGAGACTCCCTCAGAGGTCTCCCCCGATCCATTTTCATCGCTATCCTTGGATCCATCTACGCATGAACCACTTAAGCTCCATAATGGGAGTTCAGGAACAGTATAGGTTAAATTATGATAGATGACATTGTTAGGTG
Organism: Monosporascus ibericus; assembly: GCA_004154915.1. Lineage (NCBI taxonomy): Eukaryota > Fungi > Ascomycota > Sordariomycetes > Xylariales > Monosporascus > Monosporascus ibericus. The sequence continues at coordinate 6,422 of QJNU01001077.1, read as the reverse complement.
TCCGCTTCCCGCAACCCAGTTGATGTTGATTTTCCTGACATAGATGCCGCCTTCCACGGCCTCGTCAAGATGATTGCAATCGCCGTTGCAAAACCTACGGACATAAAGATATGGACAATTACTTGAATTTCTCGGAAGATTATTTTGACACCTTCGATGAGAAAGAGTAGGGACGACTTCACTTTCATTCATGGGCGCGCAGGCGAGATAATCAGGCTCGATAGTGGGTCGGCCAGCAAGAGACCCGCACTCAAATTTTCATCGCCTTCAGCGGGAATTTTGACGGCTAGGTCTAGGTAGGAGTCTCCCCCAATCAGCGTTACAACCACATCTTCTGCTAATGCTGCGGTTAGTGAACTTGATGCGGACAGGATTCGCGTTAATAGGGAGATTCAAATGTTCCCCTTAAGTACTACTGTACTTGGTAGTCGTACGGGCGCCATACGTCTACTTTGACACGTACGAAAACGTCCAGAAGACGAAGGGACAAGGTCGCTTTTCTCCGACAGGAAGCGAGACGGGTCTCTGCTCCCACAGCCCTTTCCAACGACGCCAACTCAGATATTCTCACAGTTAGGCTGATCGCGAGAAAAAGGTTGGATGAGGTGTGGAGAGTGTAGATTGACATGCATGAGCAGGGCTTTAGAGAGACGTGCCTAGGAAGCTCTATATATAGTGCGGGAGCCCCGGAAAAACGTCATTGCGGGGTGCCTTAGGTCCCAGGGGTTTGATAACTGTCACACTTACTAGGGAGCAGCTGCACAGCTCTTCAGAGGATATGCTGATCTTGTCTGATATCTAGGAAGCTAGAAACGGTGATCCCACTAGTTGTGGGTGATCCACTGATATAGGGCTTCGGAACGGGACAACGTTGTACCGAATGATCCCTGTGGCTCTGATGGGCTCTATAGGGGGGTGCTTTTCTGCGACAATAACTAAGCAAGTTACCCCTATTCTGCGACAGATATCCACTGGTTGGGGAACAATCTACAAAGAAGAGGCTCAGGGAGACCGTTAAGTACACCCAGAATGTAAACACATGTTGACATGGGGTGTTAACTTCCTATGGGACAGAAAGTAGCAAGGACGACTATTGGCGTGTTCATAGGAAGCAATGCGAATAGCAACTTGCCCTTGCACTGGAGGAGAACACTGAGTCAATACTACTACTACTATTCCCAGCATCAGAACCCGGACCAGATTGTCACAAAGCAATTTGGAGTAAGATGGCACAGCGAACATCCACTTGTCCTAATGACGGAACCAATTGTGGATTTCGGTGCTCAGAAATGGTCAGCAGTCTGTGAGTTCTGTTATAAGCGAGACGATTTGGACAAACCCTAGATGCGCGCTGCGAATATCTTGACCCGCAGTACTGACAGCCCTCACTTCATCACGAATGATACTGTTTCTCCTTAAAACAATACCGCAGAAGACTGATATGCATGCATGGGCCTTCGTTCCGAGGCATAATCGGTATTACGGACCTAGATCACTATCATGAAGAGCAAATGGAACTAATGCTGGCGGAGCTATACCACAATATCACAGCTGTCCCCCAAGCAGCTGATGCAGAAGGATAGGTTGGATAGCCGTTGGCTTCCATATTAAGCGGCCGGGCTTGAGGGTTGGGGGACTACACAACTGCATATACACATGGTGCAGGAAGTCCTACCCCTATTCTGGCAGTTAAAGGGGCCCTGAGTCCCAACAGCAGGATAGACCGGCGCAATTCGCAGGGGGTATGATCAAGCGTGGTCAGATAAAACTCCAACACTCTTCTCGGCTGAAACCGTCGATTTGGTCGAGAAGTGTGCCGAGTTTGTTCCCTGTGAGCTGCCACCCCCTCACCCGCCCCTTTATCAACGAACCCACAAGTCGGACTCCCATGCCAACATAGCGTACAATGTATTCTCTCGAGCTCTCCATAGTAAGAAACGAGAGTGATATTATTTACGTCCGTCAATGGCTATGTACACAGGTTGCGTCATCTGCAGCCGGATATTGTCTCTCTCGAGCGGGTCTCTGGTGGGCGGCAATGATAGCGTCGTCAATACCCAACAGGCTTGGTTATGGGATGATAATCCTAATATTCCGAACAGATGGTAAGACTGTTCGCCTTCACAGCGTTCCGAGACAGAAATACCTGAAGAAAATGGAGGGAACTGGAAGAGGGAATCGGCCGCAGCAGTAGCGTTGCGGTGATTGACTCAACGGAAGTTAATGACTAGGTAAGTATGGCGTGCTCAGGGGCAGAAGTTATGATAATGAGTATTTCGCTTTCCCCGTTCTGTTGTCGGATTTGATTATTTCCCGGTTTGGCATACCGCATTCATATTATCAGGAAGATGGCTTATATGTACACAGATCACCCAGTTATTTAGTCGGCACTTGAGAGCTCATACGTACCTTATATACCCGGGTGCCCGGCGTATAATGATGCAGCTTCAAAACGCAGAGCAAAACGGACAGTGTTGCCACTGTGACCCAAGCTGCGCTGGTTAACTGGGGTCTGTGATGTAACCCCATTCGCATCGGCCCTGTTCATAAACGTGCCTTGCAGCAGAACGTGGAGCGGATCCTAGGACGACCGGTGGATGAGGAGATCCAAGCCGTGTTATGCCTCGGTTGAGACTTGTGCCCACAATTGAAGGACCACAATCAGCGTGGGCCGGTATACACTCTGGTTTGTCTTCGAGAAGGCAACGTAAGGTCTGGCCAAGAGGTTTTCACACCTATGTCGTATGCTGTCATCCGACATGCTACGTTCCGATGCCGTAAATATGGATGAAAGAAGGATAACTAATTGGCTGAATCGCAAGGGCTCGAAAACGAATATGGGAAAAGCGGTCATCGACGACAGCAAGCTTTAGGAGACAACATCTACCCAGGCCATGTCGCACCCCTGTTGGTGGCGAATTTGTCAAGTCTTTCATCCCAAACTCTCCTTAAACTCTACCCTCCAGATCGGCCGACATCTATCATGGGTGACACAGAGGTTCTAGGGCTAAGTTAAGTGTTGAGAGCCTGCGTGCTTGCTGTTTGCAGCGATCACTGTAATTACAGCTCAGGCGTCGTATGTTAGCGGCCGACTGTTACGGGGACATCTGTTAGACCCGTAGTATGTTTGTTTACTCGAGAAAGGGTCATCCCGATATGACAATACAACGTCTAAATATCTAGGGGTGAAAAGTGAGAGGGCTATCACAATAGACGCAGTAGTGAACCGGGAGTGATCTGCGAAAGTTGGAAGCAGTGTGATGGCAGCTCCGGAATTTTACGATGTAGCCAAGAGCTAGCGGTTCGGTGATGGTAGTAAGAGGTAACTAGGATCAAGCACTCGCGGCGGGATTATAGGTCCTCCCTAGTGTAAATAACCGCACATTCGCCGGTTCCTATGCATGATCTCATGTCACACAGTATACTTTCTCTTACTGGTGGACTAGCTACACCTACTTATATAGACTCGAGTAGTTCTAGCTCAAGATCTCGTCTTATGAGCCGTAATAGCATAGTCGTAGATCGGGCTTCTAGTGACTATACTTTCTTAAAGCGATGAGGGTGGTTTATATGTTGAACGGGTGGATTAACCGCATAGACTTGTTGATGATAGCATCGATAGCTTAAGGGATAATGCCGTATGGCCTGGCTCCGGAGTGTTCCTACAGGATTGGTGAAGGAGGCCTGAGGACATCACGTAGGCTTTTACCGCTGGCCGCAAATCAATCTGATTGCCGCTTAGACCTGTTCACGATACCACCCCCGAATTTTTCACTCAGCCCCTAAATGCGCCTCCTTTTCGAGTCGATATGTAGTATACGTGGACGTAATTATCGAACATGGTCCTCGTCTGCAGCAACCTCTGCAGCTCCAGGTCAATCCTATCCACGAAGTCAGAGTCGAAGTTCGCTACACGACTGATCCATGTTATATGTCATTCCTCGTTCCAGGTATGCATTGACCAGGCCATAGGCTGCGAGCGGCGTGTTAGTACGCCAGTTTTTATATCTTGTTCCGAATCACACTTAACGCTTATGACCCGCACTCGATGAAACAGTTGGCCCAACGAGATTGGCGCCCAGCTCTATGCGGTTCACAGCGGATGCGTAATCGGTTGCAGTTGTCAAGAGTGCCTTACACCCCGATGACTCCGGGCATCGTCACCGCACAGCAGTCGGGCACGGATTATCACGGCAGTCATTATCCGACCTCCCAACAAATCAAGCGATAGATATCCTTTAATGCGGAAACGATAATGCACTTCTCATGAGGAAAGGTAGTCAATTCCATATGAAGATGCTACTGTGGTACAACTTGAGAACTCGTCCTCCCGCCAACAGCGGCAGGCACACAGCCTCTTGGGCTGTGCTAACATTTCAGAGTAAACTCCGGATACCGATCTCCATGTTGGTACTAGGGATCTATTTTTATGGTTGGTAACCCAACATGCTGCACCGACCGTATAGGTATTACCCAGGCCCAACTATATAAACATGTCTCGAAGTCGCAGTCCGTGAGATTGGACCTCACACTCGAAGTTCAGAAGCATGACAGAAACGAAGGACAACCTCCGACCCTGAAAATCAAGACGAGCTCTCGATCGACTCGGTCCATGGGCCCACAACTCTGCATGTCAGTTACGACATACCTAAGCTTAGCTGCTACCAGCGCACGTCCTCTGAGTCAATTTCGCGGCATTGATGAAGAATATTCGGTTCGCCCCAGAAAGCCTGATCATGGAAGGATGCTTGGTCTCGCCAGTACGAGCTCGAACGTGATGGTCATCCAACTTGGCAGCGCATTCAGGGTCTTGCTCCTCGTTCGAGATACCTAGTGCTGACTGTCGCGGTGTTGGGCTCCAACACAGACATAGCCAAGTCCACTTGGCACCGCTCCTGCAACAGAGGAAATGACAGGAGGTTGGAGAGTGTCTTCGGGGCCGGGCTCCGTCAAAGTATAATCCGGTCCGGTCACGCCGCGCGTCCCGTCTGATAAGGGTACTGTGTCATCGGCAGGGAACAGGTCTCGAAGCGGGGCTGTAAGGCAAGGCCTCATATTCCCACCAACTAAGGTTCAGATAGGCTGGCAGCTGGGCTGAGAAGGTCAAGGTCGGTGGGTATGAGATCGATTAGGGGGGCCTGGGAGGGCCGGCTTTGCCGATATCTCCCAGCGTTATTCAAGAAAATATTCGGCACGCAAAGCTCTGGCGCTGACGCTATCGCGGCACAGCTTATCGGCACGCTTACCGCTGACAGGGCAGGGATTACTCACCCTCAATATTATACCTACTTGGAAGTTCCCGTCCCTTGCATTCATTGGCCTGTTTTGCGATTCCGAGGACAGGGCACGAGCCAGTAACGCCTGCTTCCGCGACTTTTCTCCCATGTCCGCGAAGAGCATCCCTATTCTGATTACGAAGTAACCTTGGAAGTGTGCGAGGTAGGTCTTGTCTAACGAGTTTTACACGCATTATCTTCGCCTTATGCCGGCGCGATGGGTGTCAACTTGTATATTACGGCTGACTTTTGCCTTTATGATAGGCATACTATCATTAGCTATCGCTCTCCCGGAGTCTCAGACAAGAATACAGCTATATTAGCCGCAGCATAACCGCCAATAATTTTTATGTAAACTCCTCATTGAGGGTCGGATACGGACACGGACAAGGGGCTTGGCAACGAGCTGCGGGGGGCGACATGGATAGTGCAAGTGTGCACGAGTTCTCGATTCATGTGGCTCGGACCCTGCCGACGCCAGATGAAACTAATGCAGATCACCTAAGCAGGGGTTAGCGACCGCCGCGCACTAAATAAGCGGAAAGTCTAAAGTTTTACTTAGTAACAGGCGGCGTTTACACGCTTATCTAATAAGTTGCCCCTCTCGAGGTCTAGTCATATCGAGCTCGTACTTCATCGTATACTAACGTATTCCCGAGGGCGTTGCCGAGTAGGTTGCTGTTCCTATAGCTGCCCGATCCTTACCGCGTGGGGCAACTGATGACGCTTTTTTCTATTTTGGTGCTTATTTCGTTATTTTGCTTGCCTATCCCTGCAGCTCCATTCGAATAGGTATAGGTACCGTATGCTGGAATAAGGGCTGTAGCTGTCTAATGCGGCTGAGTCGACGGGTTATCGAAGATCGGCTGCCCAGGCCTCGAACCCAAGAACAAGATGTCCCGCAAAATCTATAGGCTACATCCTATGCAAGCAAAGTCAGGCGAGTTCCGTTAACAGCTGGGTTCGTCGCGCCATTTCTCCTGAACTGCCAAGGGAGGCTACCTCTCAGAAAACATGACTTTTTTGGCGACCGGGAATATCAACGGTGGCCAACCACGGAAGTACAGCCAAGACGCTAGTGAATAAAGATGTGGTGGCTCAACGGGAGCCCTCTTGGTGTGAACAGGGGGGGGGGGGGGGGGGGGG
>QJNU01001076.1:0-14279 GCA_004154915.1 Monosporascus ibericus | reverse complement strand
GATTTTGCGCAATTAAACGATTAGAACAAACCTTTGGAATAAGAAAGAAGACTTACTATAATACATAAACAAGTTTTTTTGGCCGGCAGAAAGAGTGGTGGCAAAAAAATGCTGTTGATAGCTGCTGGAGGTAGCGGTCGCAAGACGGTTAAAAGAAAAGAATGGCAATAAGGCGTCCGCAATAAGCCTTGATATAATGCGTGCACTTATTAGAAAGCTATAGATACGGTTTACGAAAAAGAATACACTTGATTTAAATCAATTGGACGTGTTGTGGTTGAGTTATTTGAATTTGTTGTTGCGAGGTGCTAAAAAGTGTCCCGCTTATAGGTGTGTCCCGTTCATAGGTGTGGGACGTTATTATTATTATGATTATTATTATAAATCTTTTTTTAACTATATAACGAAAATATAAATGTATAATAATTGGCCTATATTCTTTTAAGATACATTTTAAGAATATACGGATTATTAACGGAAATTATTTCGGATAAAGGAACGATATTTACTTTAAAATTCTAGTAAAGATTTACGGCATAGTTAAGCCTAAATTATAAGCTATCTAGCATATTTAAATTTAAAATAACCGGATAAACCAAAAACTTAACCAAGTACTAGAAACTTATTTACGATATTACATTAATTACGAACAAAACAATTAAGTTTAAAGTTACCTATCGCATAATTAGCTTATAATACCAGTTACTATAAAAGTATTAAAACGACCTTAACAAATGCTAATTTTAATTTATACTAAAAGTTTATAAAAATATACGTAAAGGACCTGTTAACGTTAAAGCAATCCTTATATCAGAATAATTTAAATAACTATATATAAAAATGAAAACGAAACTTAAATTCGTACGCAATTAAATTTAAAAATATTATAATCAAAAAAGGTTAAAAGAATTGATCTTTTAAAAGGGAAATATAGTTTATTTAATTACTAAAAACATCTAAATTAAACGACTAAATAGAAACTTTAACTTTAAATATATCGGTTTATATAAAATTATTAAGAAAATTTTAAAAAACAATTATTAATTAAAACTACCACTTAAAGTTAAACTTTACCTAATATTTTACGTTTTCTTATTTAAATTAACAGCAGATACTATCAAGGTTAATACAGAATACGAAAAACAAGGTAAAAAAAAGATATATTAATATACGAAATAGAAAAGGTCTTAAACATACGTAAAAAGAACGGATTTACTTAATACTTAGTTAAATAGAAGAATTACCCAAATTCCGAAAATACCTGGGAACCTGCCAAAAACATTATAAACGTTTAACGCTTATTAAGAAGTTTTTATTAACAAAACCGGCAGCATTTAAAATAGTTTCCCAATCCGAGTCCGCCGGAAAAAACTAATTAATATCTTCGAGACTAAATAGGTTCGTCATCTCCGTAACCTGAACAGCTTATGCGGCGGCCTTTATCTTAGCCTTTTTTTACTTCTTTAATTTATTTAATAATTATAACCCGCGATTAATTATTTTAATACCCTTAAAGCGAAGAAATCTTTGTTATTAACGTAACCGTTAAAAAAGAGAGATGGCTTTATTTATATCCCGTTGCGATTAAAGGAACCGCTTTTCGGTAAAAGCTTTCTTACGTTTTAATCGTTCTTTTTCCCGCGAAATATTACGTAAGGAATCGATCGGAATACCCGAATTACTATAATCTCGTTTGTAAAGAATATAATTTTAATAATGAACTATTTTTTACCAAAACGCATTTTCTCTACCGTATGAAATACGTAAAATAAAGTATAACTTCGAAACCGGAATCCTTAATATTAAAAGATAACCTTTCGCGCTTTTTCTTTAATCGAAACGTTACCGTAATTTAATAACCTCTTTAATAATTTCTTTAGGTATAATAGATATAATAAAAAAAAGATTTACTAAGTTTTAAGATTTTTAAAAATAAAAAATATGGAAAGGAGAAATCGTATTACGAATTAATACTTTATTAACTTAAGCATATAATCGGGATAAAACTTAAATAATTACCGACCAAGGTTACGTAATACGGATCCGAATAGATGTACGAATTTAAAAGGATCCATGCATTTAAATAGTATAAATTCGAAAGGATCTCCGGATCCATAAGAATCTAATTTACTTATAAAATACGGATCTAAGTCAGGATATATATACGCTTATTATAACCACAGTTTAGATAGATTATTAGCTTATAATATAACTTAGTTACGTAGATTATCGTTAATAATCTATTATTACTAGACGTAACTATTAATTACCTTATTGCTTAGTTTCCCATAGTACTACTGCTAACATACACCGTACGACTAGGCTTAATAGTTAGTTAAACCCTTTAGCCGTCACATTAAGGTAATCCTTATATTAGAATAACTTAAATCATTATACGTAAAAATAGAAACAAAATTTAAATTCGTATATAACTAGATAAAAAAGTATTATAACTAAAAAAGGTTAAAAGAGTTAAGCTTTTAAATGGAAAAGATGATTTACTTAATTACTAAAAATATTCAGATTAAACTATTAAATAAAAAGTCCGATTTAAAATATATCAGCTTATATAAAATTACTAAGAAAATCTTAGAAAATATTTATTAATTTGAATTATTACTAAAAGTTAAATTTTATTTAACTTTTTACGTTTTCTTATTCGAATTAATAGTAAATATTACTAAGGTTAATATAAACTATAAGGAAAAGACAGGAGAAAATATATTAATATATAGAGTAAAGAAAATCCTAAACGTACGAAGAAAAAACGGACTTACTTAATACCTGGTTAAATAAAAGAATTACCTAAATTCCGATAATACCTAAAAGCCAGCCGGAAACCTTATAAATGTTTAATATTTCTTAAAGAACTTTTGTTAATAATACCAGTAGTATTAAAGGTAACTTTTTAATCCGGATCCGTTAAAAAGGATCAGTTAGTGGCCCCCGGTCCAGATTAATTAACTACTTTCGCGGCTTAAGCGACCCGCGCGGCGGCTTTTATTTCGGCCCTTTTTTACCGCTTTAATTCGCTTAAATCCTTAATATTACAATAAATTATTCTGGTAGCCTTTTTCGTAAAAGCTTTTTTTGTTTATGAAAACGTTATAAGTAAGTAAGCGTTTCAAAAAGCGACGTTTCGGCTTTTTTTTTTTTTTTTTTTTTTTTTTTTTTTATGTTTAATGCAATTCTTTTTACGAAAAATACGAAGTATCAATTACGAATCTACCTTACTACAGTTATAGTTAATATATTTTTTGTTAATATTAAAACTGTCACGAACTTTTTTTTTTCTATAATGCAATTAAAACGGTTAATACGAAAATAAACCGAATACCGAAGCATATTTACGCCAAATTTGTTAATAAAACGAAATAAATTTTTGTAACGGTTTAAATCGAGATCCGACCTTTTTTTTATTTTTCGAAATACGACCAAAAGCGGATATGGTAATTAAGACAAAAGTAGAGAATAAAAGGAAGAAAGAAAAAGAATTATTTACCGATTAAAAATAACAAATAATCTTTAAGAACAAAATTTCTAGAGGGGAGAAATCGTATTACTACTTAACTAGTTTTATGTAACGAACCTGTCATACATCCACCTGGAAGTATGAGCAGTATCCGAAATGAGGTCTTGATTTGCAGGTAACAATAGGGCGAGGGATGATTCACTATGGGTCTTGTTCGTTAAAGAGATTTAAAGACTCTTCCCTCAATTAGAGAACGGTGCAGTTGCCTCCAGTTGAGAGCTTAGATTGATAGCTAAGGAGCGAAACTAAGTAGGTGCTATCTACATAGGGAACTTGGTTCATATATATCCTTCTTATCTCCTTGAGGTCCCTGAAGCCTCTTTGTGTGGTCCCCTAGGAGTCTCTGGATGGTCTCTGTCAATACGACAGAGACCATTTAGTGGGGCCGAGGTTTACCCGTTGGGGTCACCTTCCTAGGGTCTCAATTCTGGCCTGGGAGTCCTTCCTGTTTCGTAATATTTTAACCCTTTTTAGCCTTTTAAACGGTTAGAGCTATAGATAAAAATATTCCGAAGTAAGCATATTACGTACATAAAAAAAAATGGTCGAATATAGTCAGTTCGACCATATTCGATTAATGAAAATTAAAAAGGATATATACGTTTATTACGTTTTACGGTTTAAATAAATTACCAGCTTATAATATAACTTAGTTATTTAGATTACTTTTAACAATCTGCTATTACTAGACGTAATTATCGCATATTCTTTTTCTTAGTTTTCCATAGCATTACTGTTAATATAAACCGTACGACTTAGATTTAATAGTTAGTTAAACCCCTTAGCCGTTACATAAAGGTAACCGTCATAAAAAGGTTAAAACAAAGGAACGAAAATATAACATTTATAGTAAGCCCGAATATAATACGCGTATTTGTAAAGAGATTATAAATATATTAAAAAATTCCAATTAATTTAAATTAATTTATTACGTTATAGTTACTGTATTTAAGTTTGCTATCATAAAGTACTAAAATCCATCCGAAAAGCTTATCCGTTCGGAAAGTTTATTTAATACGTTATTTACATAATATAAATAAAAACGTATTTAATAAACTTTTAAAAAATGTATTTTATAATATATACTTTCGTTATCCTTTATAACTTATATAAAGTACCAGCTTATAATATAACTTAGTTACTGTTACAGGAACAGGGGTTCCTATCTCGAGGAGACCTACCTTTGTGGCCTAGTGCGAACCTGCCACGGCTAAATTCCGGGTAGAGAAAACTTGGCTTTTAAGGTGATCTGGTTGATCTGAATGATCTAGGAACCAGATTATACAGATCATATAGATCCACGATATACTTACTTTAAGGAATAAGGATATATATAACCCGGTTTCTCATATAAATAGCACCTACTTAATTTCGCTTTTTAGCTATTAATTTAAGCTTTTAATTAAAGGTAATTATACCGTTTTTTAATTAAAGGAAAAGTTTTTAAATCTTTTTAACGAATAAAACTTTTAATAATTTATTTTTTACTTTATTGTTACTTACAAATTAAGACCTTATTTCGGATATTGCTTATATTTCCAGGTAGATGTATAATAAGTTCGTTACATTTTGATAACTTTTTAATAAATAACCGACGGATAATTCCAAGCTTAATCGGATATAAGCTTTTTTAAATTTAATGAAAACGATATTATAAAACGACGTTTAAAAAATAAATAATATACCCGATTTTTGTTATAAGTTAATAAGGGATTAATAACCAGATTAAATAATTTACCTTTTATCGAAAAAATTCTTTAATTAATTGATAATATTATACTTTTTATAACCCGTAACAAAGGAAAACCTTTTTTTTTAAACCTAACAGTTAACCCCGGCTCCAAAAGATATTATTAAAGTTTAGGAAGATTCGGAAAAAGAAAAAAAACCAATAATTTAGAAACCTTAGGGCTTAGAAGGAAAAAAAAAAAAGCTTTTTCTTAAAAAGAAAATAAAAATCCTGTTACGTAAAATCCAAGCTTTGGAAAAAGATAAAAAAGAAAAACTTTAACTTCTTAAAAAAAGTATGGTTTAACTTATTAAAAGAATGAAGGAAAAAACCTTAATACCCTTATTATTCGGCCTTAATCGGTACCGTAAAACCATTATCCTACCTTTTAGCTATTATAGAATGCCGGAAATTAAAGGCTATAAGTTAATTATCCCGAAGCTTTATAACGGAACTATAAACGTTAAAGGATTTTTCGTCTAAGTTAAAACTTACTTTAAGTTTTACTAAAGTTCCTTAATAAAGGATTATTAAAAAGTAATAATTATTTTTTAATTATTTGCTGTACGAATTTTTTTATGGTTTAAGCTTATCATAAAGAACTACCTGGAAAATTACTTTAAGAAATTTTTAAATATTATTAATTATATCTTTAACGATTACCGATATTTCGAAAACCGAATACGAACTATATTTAAAAACCTAGATATAAAATAATACGCAGTAAAATAATTATACCTTCTTTATTAAACCAAGTTAATAACAAAATATACGACGGAGTTTAACCGTTTAGCCGTAATTTTTAATTTACCAAAAAGCGCATTATTTTACCTTTTTTATAACGGTTTAAAACCGTAAATTAAGGACGAAATATATATAATACTTAAGATAGGATCCTTTAAAAAGTATATCGATAAAGTAATTATCGTTAACCGACGTACCTTTAATCGGTACCTTAAAAAGAAAGAAATTAATAAACGAAATAACGATAAAAGCTTTAATAGCCGAATTAAAAAGGATAAGGGTAAGTTTTAAAAAAAAACAAGTACTATTTCGAAAAAGCCTTAAAAAAATAAGTCTAATATAAAATGTTTTAATTATAATAAAAAAGGGCATTTTAAAAACGAATATCGTTTTTTTGCGAAAAGGAATTTTAAGAAAAAAGAAATTTTTTAACCTTAAAAGAAAGCTAAAGCGGTTAAACAAAAAACTAACAATAAGGTAAAAAAGAAAAAGAATAAAGTTAGCTCGATTTTCTTTTAGCTGGAATTTATTATTATTATTATTATTTAAATTTAAAACGATATCCTAAAGTATAAGAATTACCTTATTTGCTAGAACTTTAAAGTTAAAGTTTATAAATATCATCTTAAATAAATAGCTTTTAGGATAACTATAAAATTAAAATGCTTTTGTTATTATAATATATTTTAATATAAAATATACGATAAAAACGGTTAATTCCGACTTAACGTTAATAATTATAGATAGTTATTCTCGAAACTTTATAAGTTTCTTAAATATACGGTACATACCAAATTACGAGAAAGTTAACATAAATTATTGTATTTTACCGCTTGTTATATCGACGATTATCTTATATACCTTAAAGCTAAAAAAGATAATAATTTTTGGCCTGGATAAAACAAAAAGATACTTATAAAATCAGATAACAAATGCAGATGCATAAAAACTTCTCGATGGCCAAAATATTTTAGGTTTTATTATTTATATCCCGAATTAAAATAAAGTTAAAGGGCTATATCGTAAGGATATTTATGTTATTTCCCGATATTTTGCATTTAATACGAACTTTTAAATATAGGAATACTTTTTTTAAAGGTTTATACTTTTAATCCGATAATTCGAAAGATGTAAAATTAAGGATCGAGCTCGAAAAAAATAATTATTTTTAAATATAAATATGGTAAGAAAATATAGTTTAAATATAAAAACGATTAATATATTAAATACGTTATTCGAAAGGTACGCGAATAAAGATTTTTTCAGGCTGGATACTATTATAAGTTAAAAAATGCTAAAAGCCTTTAAAAATAAGATATCGAAAAGCCTTAATTTATAAAACCTTATACGAAACAATAAAGGGATTACGTAATTAAATCGAAATTTCCTTTTAATATAAAAACAACATATTTAAAGCTATAATCGATTTAAGAACCGAAAGTAACTTTATTTTTCCCGTAACGGTAGAAAAACATTAAATTCCTTAAAAATACAAGTTAAAGTTTTATAAATTACGTATAATAAACGGAAATTTATCCAAATATAAAAACGGGCGAGTTTTAAAAAAAACTAAAAAATTTCCCGTTTAAATTTAAAAATACTAAAAACAAATTTCGTTAGATATTATCGACATTTTCGGATATAATATTATTTTGGGAATATTATGGCTTAAAATAAGCAATCCATATATTAACTGAAAACACTAAATATTTTCTTAAGAAAGTAAAAGAAAATTACCTAAAGAAAACGAACAAAAAGTTTGTTATGTTATTAAAAAAGTACAAATGCCAAACCAAACCGAAATAGTATTACCTAAATATCGAAAATTTAAAAAATTATTTAAAGATAAAAAAGATTACGAATTATTACTATACGGTTAATAAGATCACCGAATACCCATTAAAAACGGATATCATCCTAAACTTTACAAAATTTACCACATAAACCTTAAAAAGTTAAAAGCTTTATAAAAAACCATTTAATTCGATTTAAAAAAAGGATATATTCGACCTTTTAACTTTCCTATTAAATATCCCGTCCTTATAGTACCAAAAATTAAAAACGGAAAGCAAAAGATCGACAAAGATAAAAATCTGGTTTTTAGAAAAGTTATTAATTATAAACAGCTAAACGATATTACGATTAAAAATAAATACCCCCTAACCTTTATAAACATATTAAAAAAAATGCTAATAAAGTTAAATGGTTTATTATACTTAATCTTCGAAACGGTTATTACCGTATCCGAATAACTTAAAAAGAAAAATAAAAAACGGTATTTAAAACGATATACGGATTTTACGAATACCGAATAATACCTATAGGACTTACCAATACTCCTGCCAGTTTTTAACGCCTAATTATAATTACCTTACGAAAATTCCTGGATAAGTTCGTATTCGTTTACCTCGACGATATTCTTATCTACTCCGAAACTTTAAAAAAGCATAAATAGCATATAATTTAAGTACTCCAAACTTTAAATAAGGCGAATATTTAAATTAACTCAGTTAAAAACGTATGGCATACATAAAAGTTAGACTTTCTGGGATATATATTTACCCTTAGTCAAATTTAAATTTAACGCTTTAAAATAAAAGCAGTTAAGGATTAACCCATCCCTAATAAGGTAACCGTTACTAACATCCGATAGATTTTAAGATTTACGGGATACGTACGAGGCCTAATTAAAAAATACGGAAACATAATCAAATTATTAACGAAACTTATTATTAAAAAATATATTAATAAAGAATTTAAGCTTTTAAAAAATGCAAAAAAAGTATTTTAAATTTTAAAGGACGTAATTATTAGTGAACCTATAATAAAATTGCCTAACGTAAATAAAAAAAACGTTTAAAGATTAATACCTTAAATTACGCATTAAATGCCGTTTTAAAATAATTAAAAGATAATAACAAATAGTACCTAATAACTTATTATTCGAAGGTATTTAAAAACGCATAATTAAAATATTTAATTTATAATAAAGAATTATTAATAATTATTAACGCTTTTAAAAAATGAAAACCTTTTTTTAATAAAATCAAAAAACTTTTTAATATTTATTCCGATTATAAAAACCTTACCCGGTTTATAAAGGCGCAAGAATTAAACAAACGATACGAAACTTAAATAATTTTCTTATTAAAATTTAACTTTAGGATATATCATATCAAAAGAAAAAAAAAATATCTAGGCGGACATTTTTAATCGTAAAGGCGATTATAATCCGAAAATTCCCAAACGAAGCATATAAATGTTACAGTATAATAAGGATGGTACTATACGGTTATGCGAAATCTTAAAGAAACCGACCTTAAAACTTTTAATAAGGTTTCGAAATTCCTACGACATAAAAAAAAAAAAGATTTAACAGTTAAAAAGATAACCAAAAAGCTAGTTATTATATTACGGCAAAATTTATATTCCCAGGAATTAATAGGAATAATTTATAAAAAAAATTTACGAAAACTTATTACATGGATATTAAAAAATCTTTAAAACTACCCGACGGTTATAAAAAAAATACGACTTCCTAAAATTACGCCGAATAATTAAAAAGGTTATCAAAAATTATAATACCTATAATAAAGCTAAAGCAGCACGTTATAAGCTTTATAAACTGTTATAACTTACCGACATTCCTAATAAGGTATGGAATACCATAGCTTAGGATTTTATCACCAACCTTCCTTTATTTAAAAACCTAATTATTAAAGTCGAATACGATAAAGTTTAGGTAATCGTTAATAAACTTACTAAATATAAATATTTTCTACCTTTTAAAGGAACCGTAACGGCAAAATAACTAACTTATACATTTATCCGATATTACCTTAATAAATACGGAATACCAAAAAAAAAATATTTTTAATCGAAATAAGTTTTTTATATCCAAATTTGGCATTAGTTTTTTTTAAATAAATAAGCGTTAAACTTAAGTTCTTAATAACTTATTACCTTTAAATAAACAGTTAGACGAAACGATTAAACCAGATTTTGGAATAATACTTTCGAAGCTATATTAATTACCAGCAAGATAATTAAGTAAAACTGTTATTATTAGTACAAATAATTTATAATACGTTTATTAACGAAAACATAGGCATATCTCTTTATATAACTATATACGGATACGAGGTAATAACTTAACGATTAAAACAATCGACGTATAAAGCTTTTGCAATTATTACCATAACTTCCCGAACAAAAATAATAATAACTAAAATCAAAACGATATAATCCTGCCTACAAACCGAATTACGTTTTCTCCAGCAAAAAATGGCCCAGTATTATAATAAGAAAAGAATTAAGAGATTAATTTTAGCGAAAAAAAACAAGGTTTACTTGCTACGTTAAAAATAAAACGTAACGTCGAACATTTTATAAATTAAAACTAAAAAGTCCAGTAACAAGTTTGATTTTAAAAAATTTGGTCCGTTTAAGATTAATAAAGTTATTTCCAAAATTAATTACCGATTATTATTACCCAAGATAATAAAAATATACTTTATTTTCCATATTTCTTTATTTAAACCAGCATTTAAAAACGCCCCGTTAAAAACAAGTCTAAAGATCGAAAAAAATAATAATAAATACGAAATCAAACGAATATTAAATTCCAAAATAATTAAAAACAAAATCCAGTATTTAGTTAAATAAGAAAAATATTTATACGAAAAAAACACTTAAGAACTACTTAACTACTTAACGAATACGATAAACCTGGTTAAAACGTTTTACCGGCAAAATCCTAACCGACCGTTTTCAACGTAGCCAAAATTGTAGGCGATAAAGGTCCTCCGCTTAAATCTAAACCCGCGGCGCTTTAATCGAAGAAAATAAATGCTTTTGCCATAACGTTTATTTCGGAAGTAAGTTGCGCCTATTTTATTTCCACCTGTCAATATTCTTCTTTTATTCTTTCCCGTTTTTCCAATTAATTTAATTTTAAACCTTTTTTTAATATCTTTAACGCTTTTTTTTTGAAAAGATCTTATTGAAGGCGTAACCGCTTTAATCTTTTAATAAATTCCCGCGATTTCTTATCTTGTTAACGCCGTAATTCGATTAACCTTTTTTTATCGCCTTTTATTCCCTTTTTGCAAATTCCTAAAACGTTAAAAAATCGTCCTTAATTTTACGTTATTTCCGTAATAAACGTTTTTGTATTTTATTTATTTTCTAAAGTAAGTTTATAACGAAAACGTTATAAAACGGACGTTACCGACGAATACAGCAACCATAACTTACGTACTTAAGTACGTAATAACAATTGGTTTTTCCTAATCGAATATAATTGGAATAAGGAAAAGCTTTAATACCGAATTTCTTAATTAAATTAACGCGAATATTACGGGAATTACGCTAATTTAAGTAAAGTTTTTTTTTTCTTTTCGAATGTAACTTATTATAATAAAGTTAACTAGATAAATTTAGAAACTTTCTAACATAATAAGGTAACTAACTTGCGGTTTTTATTTTTGGGATAAAGATTTTTGGAAAAAGGAAATAATGTTACAGGAATAAGGGTTCCTATTTCGAAGAAACCTACCTTTATGGCTTAGTGCGAACCTGTTACGGCTAAACTCCGGGTAAAAAAAACTTGGCTTTTAAGATGATTTGGTTAATCTGGATAATCTAAGAACTAGATTATATAGATTATACAAATCTACGATACACTTACTTTAAGGAATAAGGATATATATAACCCGTTCTCCCATATAAATAGTACCTACTTAATTTCGCTTTTTAATTATTAATCTAAGCTTTTAATTAAAGGTAATTATACCGTTTTTTAATTAAGGAAAAAGTTTTTAAATCTTTTTAACGAACAAAACCCTTAATAAATTATTCCTCGCCCTATTGTTACCTGCAAATCAAGACCCCATTTCGGATACTGCTTATACTTCCAGGTAAATATATAACAGGTTCGTT
This sequence comes from Monosporascus ibericus, assembly GCA_004154915.1. NCBI lineage: Eukaryota > Fungi > Ascomycota > Sordariomycetes > Xylariales > Monosporascus > Monosporascus ibericus. Next base: position 2,334 of record QJNU01001076.1, on the reverse strand, counting down.
ACAGTTACTTAGATTATTTTTAATCATCTGCTATTATTAAACGTGATTATCGTATACCTTATTGCTTAGTTTCTTACGACATTGCTGCTAACATAAACCGTACGATTAGCTTTAATAATTAGTTAAACCGACCAGCCGTCACAAAAATATTAGGTTTACTCCTTAGCGGCGCTATTTGCCACCAAGCCCAGTGGCTCAGGCCATTACAGAGACCTGACATACTCTCGACGACGGCTAACGCATCGACCGGCTAGGAGCCTAGGCGGCGGGAACCTACTTGCGGAACGGCCGCGTTTGCAAGACCAATTTGGCGAAGGAAGAGTATTTGCAATGAGAAGAGAGTTGGTGTGTTAATGTATGCATTCGGTCCCAAATCTTAGAGAGTTCATTCCTGGACCCGAGTCATCATACTAACTTTTCCTTACCGCCCGTGGGTCGAACTTGTGCACGACAGTTACGGGCTGAAGCTAAAATGATTGCTCAGGCTTCTCAATCATTTATGACTTGGCGTCAAGTCACGCGAGTACGACTACCACACACTGTCAGGCTGCTGGTAAGAGACATTGAACTCCCGCAGCGAATGTATCGAGACTAGGTAGGATCGAAGCTAACATTGAAAATACACTACCAGATTTATTTCCCGGGGCGTTCTTCTCGCTTCTTCACATGCAGTCACGCCTTGCTTCGGCCGCGGGAGAAGGAGCCTTCATTTACCCCATCCCCTGAGCAACGGAGGGTCGTCAAAATCTCCCGCGCGCAGAGTGTTGTGGTGTCGGCGCGGCCGGGATCGGGCAAGACGGCCACTTCCACGATCAGTCAGTGTTATTTCAACATGCTCGAGACACGTCGAACCAGCGGGAGTGTGTTTAATGCACCTAGACATTTTCTATTGAGAAGGCCCTTCGCCAGCATCTCGGGGGTTCCCCGAATCGGTAGCACAATGTTCTCGATACAGAGATCAACGGGCGGCGGCAGGAGCCCCTTGGACGAGTTTTTCCTTTCCTTTAAGGGATTTCAGTACGATAGCTCTTTACACCCTTCCAAGTCTTGGAAAAGTCTGAAATTTTTCAAAGGGTGGATGGGTAAAGACGCCAAGGGGAAGGAAGAGGGCAGGAAATCTCGAAAGGGTAAAAGGTCTGACAAGAAGGAGTCTCGGGAGGAGAACGATGCCAGGCTCCGATATATGCGAGCTCTAGAAGATGACGTTCGGGCGTGGTTTGGCGAGGCCGATGACATTGAATCTTGCCACGCTGTTTGCCGGGCCCTAGGTATAAAAGATCTCCCTTCGACTCCGAAAGGTTGCGCATCGGTAATCCACCCTGGGCCAGGTTATGGAACTCGGAGGAAGGCTAACAAAATACCATAGAAACTCCGCAACACCCATGTCAACATTGTGGATCTTCTCCAGTGGGTGAGGCAAGGACAGAAGGACAAGGTCAAGATCTTCAAGAGCTACGATAGCCTCCGGAGATATACAGTGGATAGCGAGAAATTCTTCCCGCAGAGCAGCGTCGAGGAGGAAGGGGAGACAAACATTGTGCTGAGACACCTGTTGCGGCGCTTCTTTCGATAAGCTTGTACCAGTAGCCCCAGCTACTGGCCCCAGCGATACGAACTGGTAAATGTAGCTGGGTAATACTGAAAGTTCAGAGGTAAAAAGGTCTGTTAGTAGGCACGTCTAGGGTGTGGGAGGAACCACCCACCGAAAATTACTGTACAATAGAAACAAACGAACCAGGGAAGCCTGAGCTAGCCGAGGTAAGTTTTCAATTGCTATTACGAAACAACCTCCAAGTTATCTGAGTAGAAATTTCCATGCTGTCGGCAAATGTTGCAATTCAGTCTAGGTTGTTCTGGGTTGCTGTCTGTTTCTGTCCTACAACTGGGGGTGGGGGAAGCAGCCATATATAGCCTTCAGTTCCTTTGTCCTTGCAATCCTAGGGCCACCAATCAAAGCCCTTTGGTTCCTTCAAAGCCCCTTTCCAAAAATCACCTCTTCTACCGACACATGCTTTATAATGCGGTAATACTAGCTGGAATAATACAGCTCAAGAGATCATGGGAAAGTGGCATGCCCTTGGGAATGAGGACAGGGGGTATTGGGAGAATCGGACTGAAGAAGCCAAACGCCAGCATGCACGTGACAACCCCAACTACAAGTACCAGCCCAGACGTCCGGTTGAGATTAAGAGGAGAGGGGAAAGGGTCAGTAAGTCCATTCAAAATACTACAGTGTCGGAATTCAGGGGTTCCGGATGATCAAACCCCTTTTCCAAAACAGTTCCGCGTTGATCATACGTTTCCATTATTCAACCCATGGTTAATAATGGAAAT
>QJNU01001548.1:0-14322 GCA_004154915.1 Monosporascus ibericus | reverse complement strand
ACCACCACCACCACCCTGCCACCACCGCCTCCTTTGCCCTTAGCCTTGCCTTGCCCTTGACCTTGACCCCGACTTTGTCATACCTACATACACATACACAGCTACATGTCGGCTAGCGCTTCGGCGTACCCGCTATCTCTTGTTTCGTCCTCGAGCTGACTTCTATCCTTCTGATCATTGTTAGGCGCGTCTGCATGTCATCTGTCCTTGAATTACTGCCACCGATTCAGTCCAGTACAATAAAATACTTTTTAAACCCAGCGCCGGTTCGCATCCGTAACAGAGCCTTTAGACCGGACGGCTGGTTTTCTCCGACACTAGTTGGCGGTTGCCCCTGTTCACTTGGCATCTATCGAGATCTGCTTCTCTTCCCGCACCTAGCGACTACGACGGCGAAATCGACGATAAGAAAAGTCAATTGCTACGACCTCTCATCAGCCGCCGCAGCTTTTTGTTAAGTACCGTATTAGCGAAGCTTTGCGTGGACCAAGCGTGAGCATAGCGTCCTCCCTTCGCGGGGCTTTCGTCTACGTAGCTCCCATGCCCCGGATCGAATCTCCCGACCCCTATGTATGGACGCCGACGATCTCTTCGTCTTCTCTCACCTTTCCCGACATAAGAAGCGCTTAAGGAGTTCCGTGATCGATCAGCCCGTCGTGGTCTCCGTCACCACGCAGCGATAGGCACGACCGGGCTGCTCCTTGACACCATTTACGGCAGATGGTGCTCGGTCCTTACAATAGCCTTCTAAACATCGCAGCGTCTGTTTCGCTCGGAACGACCAAAGCTTCCAACTCTCTTGTTGCATCCCAGAAACGTCCGACACCTTACCTTACAGAATCCCCCACTACTGGCCATCCATTCTTGTCTGATACCTCCGACCCGACCTTGGCCACAGCCGAGCTTTTGCGCGGTATGTATGGTCCAGGCCACCAGCAGGGGCACAACTCTCGCCTCAATGGCGTCCCCGGGAGCCGCGGCATGGGGCCGCAGATGATGTACAACTTCGTCCAGCAGCAGGGGTCCCACCAACATCATACACATCCCCAGCAGCATCACCAGTCGATACAGCAAGACCATACGGCTCACAGCGGTGCATCGAACGCTATGAACCACCACTCCGGCTTCTCTTCTGGGCTTATGTCCAATGTAACGCCCTTCACTCCAAGCAACCATCAGAACGGGCACACTCCTTCGCGTAGTGGGCAGAACCAGCCGTTTAGCGAGCATTGGAATGAGCAACTCAAGTCGTACAAGGAAGCCGAGCGCGCCCATCAGACCATGACGGAACAGCACCAGCCTCACTACTTTGCGAGGCTACGGGCTTCGGAGAACAAGGGCATCAGTCCAGTACCAACGACAAATACTGCTGAATCAACACTTGAAGGAGAGGAAGATAGGGGCCGACCGGTTAATATAGAGAAGTCCCTAGACAGGCAGGACTGGCTAAATCTTGATTTCAGCGGCCAGGGGCTGCGAAATGTGTCCCCGACCCTGTTTAACCACTACGACTTCCTCACGGAGCTGTACCTTGCTTCTAATAACCTACAATATCTGCCACCTCAGATCGGGCAGCTCCGATCTCTGCGGCATCTGGACGTCTCTTATAACCAGCTGTCAGAACTCCCCCCCGAGCTGGGAATGTGCACACCTCTCCGCCAGCTGCTTCTCTATAACAACAACATCCAATCCTTGCCTTTTGAGCTTGGGGCATTGCACTTTCTAGAAATGCTCGGTATCCACGGAAATCCGTTGAATGCGGAACTGAAGCAGAAGTTGGTAGAAGAAGGGACCAAGAGCTTGATCACGTACCTAAAGGAACAAGCACCAGGTGAGTATATTCCCTTCCTCGTCGTGGTCCGGTTTTCGCCGGGCTCTCTTAGCGTTGTCTCTTATCGTACGGAGATTGACTTCTCCTTTCTTCAGTACCCCTTCCGCCTCAACCGCGACAACCAATTACGATTCAAGAGGGTATCCCGGACGACAGGGAACGCATCCGGATCATGTCGTGGAATACTTTATGCGACAAATATGCCACCAGCACTCAGTACGGCTATACTCCCGCCAGCGCCCTGTCGTGGGAATACCGGAAAGATAGTATCATCCAGGAATTCCGCGACAGGAAAGCCGACGTCCTCTGCCTGCAGGAGACCGCAATGGACGCGTTTGAGAACTTTTTCGCTCCGGAATTGGCTAAAGAGAACTACAAAGGAGTATTCTATCCCAAGACGAGGGTCAACCACTTACCGCCGAAGGAACAGCGGGCTGTAGACGGCTGCTCGATCTTCTACAAGAGTGATAAGTACATCCTGTTAGACAAGCAGTTAGTCGACTTCAGGCAGACCGCCATCAACAGGCCGGACATGAAGTCCGCCGACGATGTTTTCAACCGTGTCATGCCAAAAGACACCATTGCTGTATTCTGCTTTTTCGAGTCCCGCGCCACCGGGAATCGATTCATCGTCGTAAACGCGCACCTCTGCTGGGAACACTACCTGGCTGATGTCAAAGCCGTGCAGACGGGTATATTGATGGAGCTGGTTACCAAGCAATCCGAGAGATACACACGAAGGCCACCCGTCCCTGTCAACGAGAAGAAGGTCATTCGACTTTCTGAGGACGCACCAACTAGTGAAGTTCCGGAGGCTGCACCGAGTCAGGAATATCGTAACAACACAGAGATACCCTTGTTCGTGTGTGGAGACTACAACTCTATGGCCGATAGCTCGGTGTATGAGTTGCTAGATAAGGGACGGATACCACCGGATCACCCTGACTTAGTTGGTCATTCTTACGGCAACTTCACCAAGGACGGCATCGAACATCCTTTCAACCTGCGGAATGTTTACTCTGCCCTCTTCGGCACCCCTGACGAGCTGACCTTCACCAACTACACCCCGACATTCTCTGGGGTCATCGATTATATTTGGTACTCGGCGAACACTCTGGATGCCGTCGAGCTTCTTGGGCCCCCTGACTACGAATACCTAAAGCGCGTTCCAGGATTCCCGAACTATCACTTCCCTGCTGATCATATCCAAATCATGGCCGACTTCGCATTCAAGCCCCGGAAAGACAAGAAGTCGGTTGGAGACCAGCCGCCGGGCTCTTCAAGGGTTTGAGGGCTCCTCGGCTTCTCAGACCATGAGCACTCAATGGATGAGGCGAATTTCTTGAATAATCGCAATCCTGGGCAAGATAACGGGCGAGGCAGTATTGAGAAAATGGTACTCTTCGCTCAATGGGAAGAGGTACTGTGGGTCCGATTATCAACACGCCAGGATTTTATTCGATCTCTGCAAGGCAAGCTAGGTGATAACAGTGGCGTGTCACCCTGCATACCTTGTGCCGGAATGCCCGTGGTGACGTCTATGATGATATGAAGGGAACATGATAAAATGGGATGAAGTAGACCGATGCGGCGAATCTTTTCTCATACTCCTGAGGATGATAGGCTTTGGCAAGGGCACCTGGATTGGACATCTCGGAATGGCGGTAGCAAATGAGGAGTAGCGTGGGTGGTATTCGCGATCTGGTTTTTTTCCCTGTCTGATTTGAAGTCCTTTTTTTGGACGTGTTTGGCGTCAAAGTATCATCTTGTATGTGTAGCTCTTCAAAGTATCGACTGCCCTTTCGCGGCAAGTCGTCCTCACATTTCACCCCTCTCGTACGCAATCTACGCGAGTGACTAGCCGTAGTCCGTCTGATAGGCGGCGGTCTTGGTTTCGTAGTCCAGGCACATCGGCCAGAGGTCCGAAGCCCTTGATATATATCCTAGTTCTGTGAGCAGCAGCTTGAAGTGCAGACTAAAAGGCGCCGGGGAGCCATCATGGCAGCTCTCTGTCCAAAACTTCTCTCAAAGCGGGCGGATACAAAACCCGTTGGGCAGTTTCATCGTAATGCCCGTACATGACATCCAGCCGGGGCGCTGGTTGGCCACGATCGCCGCGAGCCTTGGCCCCAGCAACCAACGACTCTGTTCGGGCCTCGGCTACATACCGAGGGGATACGTTATGATCGACACATCTGTACCTACCTGCCGCCCGCCACCCACCACTCCCCCGGGGTTTCTTAACGCACCTACCCCAAGTTAGGGAAAAAGGGGGAAGAGGCGAGCGAAACCCGCTGGGAATGGGGTTAGTTGGTGCGGAGGAGCGCACACACGTACCCTTGCTTTTCGGCGTCGAAGGCATTAAGAAAAATAATAAAAATCAAAAAGCTCAGGCTAGTGTTTTGGGGGCGGAATCGGATCGCGATAATGACGAACGGACGCCTTGAACTGAGTGAGCGTGGCTGGTAGACCAGGTCTTGGGATGGCGGATGGACGTGTTGGCCCGGGCGAGGGGCTGCGTGTGTGAGAGGCTCGCCCCTAAGCGGGCGGGGCTTGGTAGAGTTGTCGCTCAGGTATTCATCATCAGCTAGCACATGTAAAGCGCGAGTGAGATCGCGCTGTTTCAGGAGAACCTACCATTGAATCTGAATAGACCTGACAGTGTCGTTGCAACATCGCAGGCATCTATCCATTGTACACTTCGCATATCGGAACTCGAGATAGCATGTGCCCATGCAGAACTCTGTTCGGGTCACCGTTGTGCACTAAGTAAATCACTAAAGACGTACGTGTCCTGACTGGTATCATAAGAAAGTGTATTACATCGTAGAGTAAGCCTAACTAGTTCTTGAACGGGAGTCATGGCAGTTCCCAATAAACAGAAAACATCTCAATTAAGCACACCATTTCGCATCATAAGCTCGAGGATCCCCGGCGGGGTTTTCCCTACACCTCCTTTCAATCCGCGTTCTAATAAACCACTTAGCTGGCTAAGCATAACAATCGAACAGCATTGGAAAGTTCGCCATGGGGCAGTCGGGTATCACGTTCCGCCTTCACGCCATACTCTCCGATATGACAGGGTAGTAACCCTTACTTGAGGAAATGCGATGGCCAATGCGTCGGCAACAGGGGTATATATGCTGCTTAGCGACGGCCGCTGCGGGCGAGGCTGCCCTGCATCTGCTCGAGTTCCGTCTCGAGCTGCTTGATCTGGGCGTGTGTCGACTCGAGATCCTTGTTGAGACGGTCTCTCTCGGCGATGAGCTTCTGCTCCCATTGTCTAAAGCGTTGCTCTTCGATCTTAACCTGCTCGGTGAAACGCTTGCGAAGGGCTTCCTCTTCCTCCTTATACTTGGGGTTGTCCAACTTGCGGGGGCGAGCTTCGCCGAACTTGCGGGTCTCCATCTGCTGAGCCCGGTAGGCCTCGTAGTGGAGTTCCTCTGTCGTGTGAATGAGATCCAGCATGTGGGTACGGATCAGGATTGATCGGAGCTTCTTAAAATCACAGTGGTCCTCGTTCTCAACTTCAGCAACACCCCACGAGTACTGTCGGCCCTTGACAATACGGCCATCGGCGGACTTCACGTCCCTCTCGGAACCGATCACGGCGAATGGCATGGCAGCCAGCAGGCTTCGGGCATGCTGGGCCGCAGCCTCGTCATCCTCCTCGATCGGTGGTTGATAGATCTTGATGCTCTGTGCCTCGATGACAGCTCGGATCTGGAAAATCGTTTGTTAGTTAAAACCGCCAAGTAGGGGGACATTGCGAGCATACCTTGGCCTTGAACTTGGCCAGATCAGTCGGACTCAAGGTATCGGCCTTGGCAATGACAGGAATCAGGTTAACTCTAGAGCAAAGTCTCTTCATGACCTCAATATCCAGCGGCTTCAGCGTGTGGCCGGTGGGCCTGATGAAGTATAGACAGGCATGAACACGGAGATCGATCTTGTCCTGGCGACGGGGCTGCTGCTCCTGAAGCATGTACGACTCATGCTGGTCATCCAAGAATTCGATGATGGGCTGCCACGAGTCCCGGTTGTTGACATAGTCGCCGAAACCGGGGGTATCGATAACGGTCAAGCGGACTGGAGACTCAAGTCAGTAAACAGTATACGAGGCAGAAGTTAGTTGGTAACAGGTACCCTTGAAAAACTTCTCCTCAAGCTCGGCCTTAGTAATCTCAATCTCGACGGTCTTGTCAATCTGCTTCTGGTGTCGCTTCTTGTGGTCGGCATAGTTCTTGATCGTGGTGGAGAAGAGCGTGTTGATGAAAGTAGTCTTGCCCAATCCGGATTCACCAGCAACCTAACACACCGTCCAAGTCAGCCAAACCGGACGCTCTATGTGCTTGGCCAAGCTAATACATACCATAATAGTGAAGGCAGCGCCCCGTTTGGCGATAATTTTGTGCCGCTGGTTGGGAAGGTGGGCTATACCGATCGGGTTTGCGATATCCTGAGGTTGGGCCATGGTGAATGAATGAAAGACTGAACGAACGGACAAGCAAGCACTGAAAGGGTAAAGTTCGAGATTCAAGTCAATCAGCAATACGATATTACGAGATGGTGGCAGCGGTGGTGCTGTCGAGTTGGGTGCTGTTGTTTATAAGAAGAAAGATTGAAATGGCCAGAATGTTGGAGGCTAAGCAGAGTTCAATAGGGGAAATTGGTACTTGCCCTGAACGAGACACGAGTAGCTCCTGGCGCACTGCAACTTCGAAGGGTTCCCTATTATGTTCCTACAGTATTATGGGGGACGGGCCCCACATCGGCTCACCGCGACGCACCTACCCCTTGCCTAATTAGGTTGCAAGTTAGTTCTTGAACCTTTCGTTTACACTACATCCCTTAAGTGTTAACAGGTTCTCGACTATTCCGCGCTTGTACGTACTGTAATCCAAAGAGTTTCTATCATTTTATGTTGTTCACTACTATCCACCGCTAGCTAGATATCAGTTGAATCCTCTTTCTCATTACAGGTTTTTACCTAACAGTTCCCAGAACCTCCACCTCTTCGACTATACTTCTTCTTCGCCTCTTCCATGCTTTCTATTATTCGACCCAACCCACTTCATACTTAATATCTCTCCATTATCAAACCACCATGCCTATCTTAAACCGCCCCTGATACCTACCATAGTGATAGATTCTCATGACTCTAACTCCGTTAGTCCAGGGCTACGACCTAAGATCGAGGAGACTGAAGATGCCGTGGAAGGGTCCTCCCTACACAATATAACATTCTGCCATTGGCATAGACTAGCTATCCGAGAGACCTTGGCTGGTTTTGTCAAACATTACATCTATTCCACCTCAACCACCCGAATCGGGCAGCTAAAGACAGCTACCCTAGTTTCTGCTGGGCAAGTTAGCTAGCTTTCTTCGGCGTTCTTGTTGCGCTAGCGCCGCTAGGTATGTGCTACATGCTCCTGGTGATCGAGAACTTTCCAACTAGGTGCATACAGGTCGCAGGGGTATATTTAGTTAGTTACCTCCACCCGCCTATTATTTTTCAAGGACGCCTAGGATGTATCTCCCCACACAATTTGTATGTGAAATCACATCAAGGCGCATCATTAACGATAACAATTATCGTAAACTTCGCCATCTTACTATTTTATAATAACTAACGCGATTGTAATTATAGCCATATATACGTTTTACTAATAGATACTAAGGTTAGATTGAGTACGTTAAGAAATAACGTTGGCGCTGTTATAATGGAATAGGATGAAGGGGTGCTTTGAGAGTCATTGGGAACGGCAAATGAATTGATGAAGGTAATTTTGCATACAAAATGTACGAGAGTATACATACTAGCTGTTTAGGGAACCTTGCGAGGCAGTGGAGGTAACTAACTAAATATACCCCTACGACCTGTAGAAAGCCACCATCAAGTAACAGCAGTATCTACTAGAGCAGAGGGTCAGAAAAGCGCTAGGTATGTTCATGGGATATTAACTAATATCATTTGTTCTGCTTTCACAGTACGGCCGCGGTTGGAGAATCAGTTGCATATAGGTTTATTGAGCCAATTGAGAGCGAAGGTTCTTTCTCCGCTTATACAAACCTGAGTTACGTGCATTGCAGGATACAACCTTGGACGCTAACCTTGTGTGTACTGCATCCCTACACACATGTATCTTAAGACCCTCCGGGAACTGCTTATCGTCGATAAGGATAAGAAAAAAGTTGCGATACCCTTTCACGGAAGACGATCTGCCCTTTAGGAATTGTCAACTTGGTTGAAAACAGAGGAATGGCTATACCGTGACCATGAAGACGGATTTCAAGTTCTCCAACTTGCTCGGTACGGTTTACAGCCAGGGAAACCTGCTATTTAGTCCCGACGGAACATGCCTCTTCTCACCCGTTGGGAATAGAGTGACCGTCTTCAACCTCGTAGAGTGAGTCGCAAGTTCCCCTATAACGATAATCCGAAGGAAATCCGACTCGCTGACATGGACTCGTGTTAGTAACAAATCACATACTCTCCCATTTTCCCACAGAAAGAACATATCCAGGATCGGCCTCACACCGAGAGGTAATCTCCTGCTCTCCGTCGACGAAGATGGCCATGCGATCCTGACAAACGTCCCGCGACGTATACCAATATACCACTTCTCTTTCCGGTCCTCGGTCACAACACTTGCCTTCTCTCCTTCTGGACGCCACTTTGCGGTGGGGCTTGGTCGGAAGATAGAGGTATGGCAGGTTCCATCCACTCCTGATGTCAATGCAGACGGCCAACTAGAGTTCGCTCCTTTCGTCCGTCATCATACACATACGGGACATTTCGATGATGTCCGGTGGATCGAATGGTCAAACGACTCCCGCTTCTTCTTGACTGCCTCCAAAGACTTGACGACGAGGATATGGAGCTTGAATACGGAGGAAGGGTTCACCCCGACAGTCCTGTCAGGACATAAACAGGCCGTCGTTGGCGCTTGGTTCTCCAAGGACCAAGAGACGATATATACAGTGAGCAAGGATGGTGCTGTGTTCGATTGGAAGTACACGAGACACCCAGATGCTCCACCGCCCAATGACGACGAAGATATGGAAGATGCTGACGACTCTGATATGCGCTGGAGGATAGTAAGGAGGCATTATTTCATGCAAAACAGTTCACACGTTAGATGCGCCTCCTTCCACCCGGACTCCAACCTTCTGGTAGCAGGCTTCTCCAATGGCATCTTTGGGCTTTACGAGATGCCGGATTTTAACACGATCCATACGCTCAGCATATCGCAAAACGAGATCGACTTCGTCACGATAAACATGAGTGGAGAATGGTTAGCTTTTGGTGCTTCCAAGCTAGGACAGCTTCTTGTCTGGGAATGGCAGTCTGAGTCTTATATCCTGAAGCAGCAAGGTCACTTCGATTCCATGAATTCCCTGGTCTATTCCCCGGACGGCCAGCGCATCATTACTGCCGCGGACGACGGCAAGATCAAAGTATGGGATATCGACTCGGGCTTCTGCATCGTCACTTTCACGGAGCATACAAGTGGCGTGACGGCGTGCGAATTTGCGAAGAAGGGAAATGTCCTTTTTACTTCGAGTCTCGACGGCTCTATAAGGGCCTGGGACCTCATACGATATCGAAACTTCAGGACATTCACCGCCCCAACACGACTTTCTTTCAGTTGCATGGCTGTCGACCCTAGCGGCGAAGTAGTAGCAGCTGGATCGCTAGATTCTTTCGACATTCACATCTGGTCTGTGCAAACCGGTCAATTACTGGACCGGTTAGCTGGGCATGAAGGCCCAGTCTGCTCTTTGGCATTTTCACCAAACGGCAGTCTTTTGGTCAGTGGAAGCTGGGATCGAACGGCTAGGATATGGTCCATATTCAGTCGTACGCAGACCAGCGAGCCCCTTCAATTGCAGTCAGATGTTCTGGACATCGCAGTTCGGCCAGATTCTGCTCAGCTTGCGATCTCCACCTTAGACGGACAGATTACCTTCTGGTCGGTTTCCGAAGGAGAGCAGATCTCCGGTCTGGACGGCCGCAGAGATGCTTCTGGAGGCCGTAAGATCACGGACCGCAGAACTGCCGCCAATGTCGCCGGCACAAAAAGCTTTGCGACGATTCGTTACAGCACCGATGGCAGCTGCCTCCTAGCTGGAGGTAATAGCAAATACATCTGTCTCTACTCGGTGAGCACGATGGTATTGCTGAAGAAGTTCACGGTCAGCGTCAACCTGTCTCTATCAGGAACCCAGGAGTTCCTAAACAGCAAGCTGCTTACGGAAGCTGGACCGGAAGCACTCATCGATGACGAAGGCGAAAACTCAGACCGCGAAGCCCGACAGGACAAGTCATTACCTGGCTCAAAACGCGGTGGAGATCCATCGGCCAGGACCAAATTCCCAGAAGTTAAGGTCACGAGCGTCGGCTTCTCGCCCGCTGGCACGTCGTTCTGTGCAGCATCAACGGAAGGTCTGCTCATATACAGCTTGGACAACAACCTCCAATTCGATCCTTTCGATCTCAACATCGAGATCACACCCGCATCAACGCTTTCCGTCCTTGAGAACGAGAAGGATCACCTCAAAGCCCTAGTGATGGCATTTCGTCTCAACGAGGCTGGCTTGATCAAGAGAGTGTTCCAGGCGGTACCTTATACAGACATCCAGCTCGTTGTGGAACACTTCCCTACCGTATATGTCTCGAGGTTACTACGGTTTGTTGCTGCTCAGACCGAGGAGTCGCCGCACATCGAGTTCTGCTTGCTCTGGATTAAGTCCTTAGTAGATAAGCATGGCGCATGGCTTACGGCAAATCGGAGCAAAGTCGACGTGGAGCTGCGGGTGGTCGCCAGGGCCATAGCCAGAATGCGAGACGAGATCAGGCGATTAGCGGACGAGAACGTCTACATGGTCGATTATCTGCTCAGTCAAGCCGACAACAAGCAGAAAAGGGCAGATGGCCAGAGGATCCTTACAAACGGGGAAGACGGCCCCGTAAAGCTGCTGACGGGGAATGAAGACGGGGCTATGGAGGGCATCCTGACATCGGAAGATGAAGCTGAAGAGGAGTGGATTGGGTTAGACTGAGTAGCGCCTGAGTACCGGCGGACGATGATAATGTGTCGGTTACATGCCCTTAGAAGGCATAAGCGGGATTACCTGTCCGAGGAGCAACGCAGCGGAGAGCAGCTCTTGGGTCCCAATCACGAAGGAGTACGCTACACGATATTGTACGAAGCCGGCGATGCATTCCAGAAGAGAATTCCTGCAGCCAGCCTAACTACTCCCTTGGGGTAAGGAGTCATATCCTCGTAACAGATCTAATCGATTGCTGGCAGAACATATTTTCGATTCTCACAAGCCAGGCGACACGCGGGAGCCGTCCGATTGGAAGTATAGCAAGGCTACCGGACCTACTTGGGCACCTGGTCTGGAGGTTAGCCGCATTGAGATGCACGAACGATTGGACCATGACCTGACAACCTACCTTTACCACCCGGGTACAACGTCGCCGTGCTTTTTCACTGCTGCCTTAAGACATAGGCAACCATTCGCGCGAATTGATCAAATCGATCAAAAGCGTTTGAGAGCACGGGCCACCTCAGCCATGAGAAAGATCTATCTAATGTGTACTATGAATAGACACCGGCGTCGGATGTATCGGCAGGAAGAGGGCTATAGGAAGGTGGCCGTAAGACCGAATGTGTTCGATGACTAAATAGTAGTTTCAGTAGCTCTGCGTACCAGTTCCTAAGGAGTATATACCATCTGAGCTATTTTGCCTCCTTATAGGCAGCAGCACCGATTAACCCTCTAGGTTTTGCCCCCCTGGAAATTAAGAGAGGTAGTACTTAGCTCCGCAGTGCGAGGTGAGAGAATGTGGTTGGAAATGTGTCTAGAGATTTGCGAACTTAAACGGATCCTGATCTTGCAGCCTTGCAGCTCCAGATGCGCCCGGATATAAGTTTCGCACATCTTTGCCAATTTGAAGATGGTGCCGTGGCGAAGACAAAGGTGATTGAGGAGGATATGGACAGATCGGATTGGCTAGACTTTTACCCACTAAGAACTGCTGTACTGCGTAAGACTTTTTGAGAACTTTCCAATGATTCGCCACTGCTTCCGCAACGCACTGCATGCAATCACTGGTAGGGATGGCGTAGTCAGTCCTACGCAGCTGGCTGCAGCCTGACTGCTTTTTATATGGGCTTGCGATGGGAGTGTCTCTTCCCGATCCCAGACTGTTGCTCGACGTCGTTGTGAGATTTGTGAAGGTACATCTGCACTGTGACGTCTTATATCTATCTATACTGCATACCGAGTGGCCCACTATCTCGGCCTTCTTATATACAACACTTCCCCAGCTATCGGCAGCTGGGTTTCTTCCGATATCGTCTCCGGTAATCCCCACCACAACTCCTCGCTTCGGCCTTCGGACTTCGGCCTTCAGCCTTCAGACACCCACCAAGGTTCTGGCACCGGCGCGGGGGAGGGCGTGGACATGAACGCACTACTCCGCGGGGTCCTCCCCAGCATGAGCGCGAACATGACGGAGAACGCGGCAGCGGCGGCGGCAGCGCAGAACATCACCGGCGGCGGTAGCGGCAGGCATGGCGCCCCCCCGAACGTGGTTGAGAGCCTTCTGCCGCTGCTGGGACTCCGGGGCTTCGCGCCGCTGTACGGCCTCGTGGGCAGCAAGCTGGGCATCGACCCGACGAACCTGCTGACGGCGCTGGGCCTGCTGTGGGCACTCAACCGGCTGCTGAGGCAGCTCTACCACTTCTGTTATGGGCTCGTCTCCGAGCACTTCATGAGCAGCGTACACGTCGGCAGCAACGACGACATCTACCTGCACCTCATGAAGTGGCTCGCGTCGCAGCCGCGGATGTTCAACTCGCGGTCCCTGACGGCCGAGACCGTCAGCCGGACAGCGTGGGAGGACGAGGACGAGTCCAACGTGGCCCGGGACCAGTCCGGGATGTATCTTAATTTTTCTAACCAAGAAGCGAGAGCTGTAAGTAAATCGGTGTTTGGAACTACGGAATTATGAGAGGCAACTAACGCCCGTCAAAAGCCTCCGCAGTTCGTACCTGCAATCGGCTTGCACAATTTCTGGTGGAGAGGGCAATACTTCCGGCTTCATCGCAAACGAGAGTCAATTTTCGACGACGCCGGTGGTGGTGCTACGTTCAAGGACAAGGAAGATCTAGTTATTTCGTGCTTATGGAGAAGCCCAGGTGCGTAGTGACGCCTTGTAAGTCCCCGTGTCACTGATTCCCGCCGCTGACCCCGGGTTCCAGAACCGATCAAGCAGCTCCTGAGACACGCCAAGGAGCAGTACTACGTCGACCACCAGGCCAGGACAATCGTGAAACGGCCCGGGCCGCAGAACATGCGGCGCTACGGCGGCCGCTTCAGCTGGCAGATCGTGGCGAACCGACCCGTGCGCGACATGCGCACCGTGGTCCTCGACCAGCAGCAGAAGATGGACGTGCTCGCCGACATCAACGAATACTTGCACCCCAGCACTCCACGTTGGTACGCAAACAGGGGCATTCCCCTGCGGCGGGGATACCTGTTCCACGGCCCGCCGGGGACCGGGAAGACCTCGCTCTCGTTCGCGCTGGCGGGCGTCTTTGGACTGGACATCCACGTGATATCGCTGCAGGAGCCGACTTTGACCGAGGAGGACCTGGGCTCCCTGTTTGGCACGTTGCCGCGGCGGTGCGTCGTCCTCCTCGAGGACATCGACTCGGCCGGACTGCGACGGCCGGCAGATCAAATCGAACAGGAGGTGGAGGAGGCGAAGAAGGCGCAGGAGTCCTCCTCCGGCGGCGGCGGCAGCGACGGTAAGGACGGTCGCGAAAGGGGCGGGGGCCGCTCGAGCGACTGGAAGGTCAGCGACCTGGCCAAGGCGCTGAAGAAGGAGGGCAGTGGCGACGACAAGAAGGGCATCTCCCTCTCGGGCCTGCTGAACGCCATCGACGGCGTGGCGAGCCACGAGGGCCGCGTGCTCATCATGACGACCAACGTGCCCGAGTCGCTCGACGAGGCGCTCATCCGGCCGGGCCGCGTCGACCTGCAGGTCGAGTTCGCGCACGCGACGAAGCAGCAGGCCGAGGAGCTGTTCGTCCGCATGTATGAGGCGGACCGGGGGAGCCGGGGGGTCCCGATCGCCGCCGCCGATGGCTCCTCGGCGCCCGGGAAGCCGGCGGAGAAGAACGGCGACGCCGTCGCGCCCGAGACGCCGAGGACCGGCGGGGGCGACCTCGACGTCGCCGAGGACGAGCTCCCCTCGGTAGCGCGGCGGTTCGCGCAGAAGATCCCCGACGGCCAGTTCTCCCCCGCCGAGATCCAGGGCTATCTCCTGAAGCGCAAGAAGCACCCGCTCAAGGCGCTCCGGGAGGCAGACGAGTGGGTCGAGGCACTGATGCAGCAGAAGGCCAGCAAGAGCAGGATCAGCAAGGTACAGTAGGAGGCGGAGAATGCGTTACCACCATGTGTTGTGTGTG